>VWPU01001074.1:0-164533 GCA_013398955.1 Callaeas wilsoni | reverse complement strand
CTGGGCAGCCTGTGCGCGGCTCTGGTGCGTTCAGCTAGAGCAGCTCTTGGAGCCATGAGATCCCTCTGCAGCTCTCACCTCCCCTACAGATATCTACGCGCCGGCTTCACCAATATGTCATAAGGCCACAGCAGGTCTATACATCCCTGTCCAGAAGCAGCGCAGAGCTTGGCCTCTTCGACTTAATGAGCCCAATAATATCTGTCCCAAGGAGAAAGGAAAGGGCATAGGAAGCATTTGTTTCTCTTAATATCCTTGCAAAGAGGTCAACCCCAATAGTATTCTTTTTTCTGCCTCTGCTCTTCAGCCACTTACATCGTTCTCAGTGTAACTGCAAAACCACTGCACTGGACAGAGTAAATAGTACTGAGCACCCTTAAGGGAGGAGGATGTCTGCAGCAAGGCTTCTCTGATCTCAGCCTCTAGGAGAGGGCCAGCAGAGCAGGAGGGTGCCTCTCTGTCTGCATGGCGGGTAGGGAGGAGAGGATGGTCTCTGCTTTATTCTTGTCCTCAGAGTTTTGCAGAGATTCTGAGCAGCTGGAGGAGTCTGTGTTTGGGGCTGTTTTGCTTTATCTATGCCACTCTTCCACAACAGCAATCACAGAGAACTTTAAATATACTGGTTTATTGAATGAATGTAAATGTATCAGCATTTCTCTCCTCGTATACAGGGGCTTAAGTTTTGATAGTAATAGCCTAGAAGCATTTCTACTTTATACTTATACTATTTATTTTGCTTTCCTACTACAATTGATATATTCTTGGAAGGCTTTGTTCACATAACCTTCTACATCACTACTCTAGTTTGTAATCTCATGTTTTATTCATTAACTTAAAACTTTTGGTAAGTTATTAAAATGCTTTTAAGTTCTAAATCTACCCAAGATGGTTCATACATTAGCTCTTTAAAAGTGTAAATGATTTCTGTGTCAAGAACTGAAAGGATGAAAGGTGTAAAATGTTACACTTGCAAGAAAAGTGGAACTTACAGATATGTATGTAAAGATGAAAGGATTGACAGATCTGACTTCTCTCAGCCAGATTTGTTAACTTCATCTGACACCAAAAAAATCCCATCAAATCAGCACAGAAGAGAACCAATATTGGCATTCGTACATCATTCCTCTCCTAGAGTTATGAAATTTCTACTGCATTGCTGTGGCATATGACAGCCAAAAGGTTTGCTTTCCTTCATTTTCATACTGTTAGTTCTTAGCCAGGAGACAGTGGTGCAATGTTTCTTCCCTGATGTTCTAAATCTAGAAACCTTTCTAGTTGTGTTTAGATTTTTACTTATGATTGTTTATGCAGTAAAAGTACTATCATGCTATTCTCTGCACCTCCTACAGCCACCCTTGTCCTTTTCTGTTGGCCTTTCTGTTGGGTTGTTTTGTTTTGGTTTTGGTTTTGTGCTTTTGAATAGATCTCTTGCCTGGTAAAGGATTGTTGGGATCTTAGCTTTGCTCTGAATGGTAATTTCAAGAGTTTGCAATGTTAATTTCAAACTATTTCAAAAACTTGGCTGATTTCTGTAGATCTGAAACAAATTCTTCCTTCAGTCTGAGAAAAAGATGGTTCAGATGGCTTTAGAACTTTTTTGGTTGGTTTAAAGGAATTGAGAAAGTGGAGAAGGAATGTATCTCCCTGTCATGGTAAGCAAAACTATTTCTTAAAGTGTTTCTGTAGTAAAGAGTATTCTTGAACTGACTTTGTGTCTTGGACTGTGATCTCCTTTTAACTGCATTTCTGGTCCTATAATAGTATTTAACAGAGGATAGTTGTTCAGCAGCCTTAATCACATGTGATATTGTACAATTAGCAGACTGTTTGACAAAGGCTTCAGCCTCGGCTTTTCAACATAAAATATAAAGCAGTAACACAATTTCCCTTTCCTCTCTTTGCATGAACTCACCAATTCATTACCAAACACATACAAAGAGGTGTCTAATAGCCAAGAAACGTGTCTGATGCAGGACAATGAAACAATCTATCTCAGCTCTGGTAGGAAGACAATGTACAATGTACTCCTGGACTGAGAGCAACTCGTGGATCTCCTTAAACCCTCTGGAATGAAACTGGAAAAATCACTTTTAATCTCTGTTTTCCCCCCATACTTTTAGGTGTTACCTCCATCAAGACTGTAAACTCCTTAAGGCACAAACTTTCTCTGTGAAGTTTGTACTTAATGTTTGACATTCTGATCTTGGTTTGACTGATTTTTTCACACAAAGCTCAAATGGATGATGCTGGATGTTACTGTGTTCCTTACAGGAGCATTGATGGACTTTGGAAATTTAGGTGAAGGTTTAATGGTGTGCCTGGGAAAACAGGTTAAACCAAAACCCAAACAAATTCCTATGAGCTTCAAGGGTAAAAACTTAAGAATCTGGAGAGGGGTCAGTTTGGATCTGATTCTAGACTAATGGGGCCACTTTGGACCTATCTATTTAGAGAGGGTACCAGGAGATGAAATTAAATACCCTTTCTTCATCTGCTTGGAACAGAGACATCGTGTCATAAATACCCAATTTCAGTGTTAGGAAAGTTTCTGAGGGTTTGACTGATCGTAAAATGAAAACAGGTTACAGTAGAGTTGAAAAAGGCTGTGAAAGGAACACTTAAAAAAAAAAAAGGACATTTTGGGCAAGTTTAATACAAGGATTACTTTTGTATTGCTTCATTTACAAAGGCAGCAACTTTGTGACTGCTCATCATGCTCTAAGCAGACGGCAACGTCTTGATTTGAACCTTAAATTTAGAGGATGGGGTTGAGAGGGAAGATGTATGCTACTGTCTTTACAAACAAGTCGATGGGTGAAGGTATGGGTGCTTGAAATAGGTCTTAATGTCTCTAGTAACTTTGGGCAGCACGTTTGTTACAGAGCCCAGACAGTTTGGCTCCTGAACCAGACAAATGGGTCTGCACAAGCCTGACTTTCTCAACTTTGGGGTAAAATAACAGGTTCAAGGGGGAATATGGGTTAGGCGGTTCGGGAAGGCTGTACCTTCCTGGTACTTCAGCCAATGGGGAAAGGAAAAGGGCAACGTGCGGCCGGGAGTTTAGGATAAAAGGAGGCTGCGCCCTCCCAAACTTCGGAAGGGGTGGCTTCGCTGTCGTGTGTCCCAGTGGCCTTTGTTTCTTCATTCGAATAAAGTTGCACGACTCCTCTGTCTCCTTTATGGACACTGGCTTTTCATAGCGTGATTTTCCGTACAGAGTAAACCTGAGGAAGGTGAGGTTCCCAAAACAAGCTGAGACATCTCTTCTGCTACCAGCCGGGAAGAGTTCAAGGCAAACCGCCTCTGAACTTTGCAGGACCTGAGGCACACTGAGGAACCAAGGCAGCAGAGCGGGGGACATCCGAGCCTTCGGCCGCTCTGCCGGGGGCTGCGGGGCCGCTCCCGGCCGAGGAGCGCGGCACGGGCCGGGTTCGTCTCGAGGGTCCGGGCTGCGGGGGCTGAATTCCCGGTGCCGCTCCAGCTGCCCCCGGCTCCCGGTCTGGAAGCGTGGTCTCCTTTATGGACACTGGCTTTGCAGGGGAAGGGGCGGCCGCGGGAGCCTGGGGGAGCGGTCCCCCCGCCGGACTCCCCTCCCAGCGAGGGACGGACCCACGCGGGCCGAGGGGCGGGAGGCGGCTCCGAGCGGCGATGACAATTAGCCTTTAAAAATGGCTGCTTGGAAGCTGTCAGCTGGGACGCGGAGGGGCTGCTAACCCTCCTCTCGCTGCCTCCCGCCTCCCTTCCCCGCAGGGCTAATAACGGAGCGGGGATAAGAGCTCTCCAGCCCTTTCCCCGCCCCGCCGGAGCGCGATGCCGTAGCGGCTCCGGGGCCCGGCCGCCCTCACTTCCCAGCTGGCTGCCTGGCGAGAGGACGGCGGCCCCCGCCTCCCGCGCTCCTCCTCGCCGCCGCTGCGTGTGTGCCGCGGGCACCGGGATACAAAGGAGAAGGGGGAGCCGCGGGATACATGCTCCGGGGCGGCGTGTGCGCGGCCGTGGGGGCATATTTGGCGAGGAGAAAACACAAGGTCAAGAGGCAGCTCTCCTCCTCCATGGAAGAAGACGGGAGCGATGAGCCCTGAGGAGGACGACGAGGAGAAGGGGCGGATGGCTCAGAGCTGCCGCTGCCGGGCTTTCCCTCGGGAGTGACGGGGCGCGGAGGGCTGAAGGGGCCAGAGGAGGCAGCGCTGGGGTCGGGAGGGAGGAGAGGAAGGCGAGGAGGAAGCGGGGGGTTTGAATCTCCCTGGCTGGATTATCTCCCCTCAGGGGAAGCTGCCATCGCCGCCTGGCGCCGGCCGTGCCTCGGCCCGCGGCCCCCGCGGCCAAGATGGACCTGGGCAGCGCCGGCCGGAGAGCGGGAGCTGCCCCCGCGGCCCCGGGCGCCTGGAGACCTTTCCCCTCCGCCTGCTGCTGCTGCTTCGCCTCGCTCCTGGATGTGAACAGCTGGCTGCTCTTCTACGGCTTCCTCTACCTGGCTCTCTATGCCCAGGTGTCCCAGTCCAAGTCCTGCGACAAAATCTCCTGCTTCTCGGGTCATTGTGTCAACTCCACCTGCGTCTGCGACCAGGGCTGGGTGGGCGACCAGTGCCAACACTGCCAGGGCAGGTTCAAGTAAGTCTCCGCTTATTGCGGTTTTCTCCTAATCCCTACGTCCTTTTCCTGTCACGCGGACTTGCCTTTTTTGTTGTTGTTGTTTGTTTGTGATTTTTTTTTGTTTGTTTTGTTTTGCTTGTGTCTGCTATGATTTTGTTCGTGTGTGGTGGAAGTATGTGGCAGAAGTTAAAGATGAAATAGGCTCCTCCAGCTCTGAAGAGCACAGGACACAGCTCCGGCTGACTTATCGCTGAAAATAGTCTGCTCCACTTCATGGGAACTGAGAGACGGGGAGAAATCGGCCTAAAGCTGTGTCGCTGCTGTCCCTTCTGGAAGTGTCATGGAAATGACACGTGCGCTTCATGGGGCTGCCCAGGGAGCAAAAATTAGTAGTGGATTGAAATGACTTTTTCCTTCTGAGGAGTGAAAGGTTTAGCTCCTTCCAGTCTTCCTTTCTTTCAGTTGTTTGAGCTAAGTGGGCATTAGTCAGTTACGTTCAGGACAAGCTAAGTGTGGCTGAGGGAAATGTACGTCCCTTGTGACAAGGTTTGCAGGAGACAGTGGGAAACATAAAACAAGAACATATTTTTGCAAAGGAACGAGTACTCAGTCAAGCTCTAACTACCTTCTCATTCTTAAAAGTCAGTGTGATACCAGTCATTGATCAGTGAAAAGGAAGCACACCCTGACACTTGCTTTTCTATATGGAGTGGGAAAGAAGACTTAATTTATAGGGCTGTCACTTTTCTCCCGTCCCCTTTGGTATCAGTGTAAAGACTGGCTGTGAGGAATACTGTTTGCTGTTGTTTCGCTGTCTAATCTTGGACAAGACATCTCATTTCATTCCCTGTGAAACACCTCTTATAAGCAGGAGCTCCATTTATTAAGTGTGTTGACATATATAGCTGGAAAGTGTCCTAATACGTAGCTAATAGCAATATATTGGTGAGGCTACCTCTTAGAGGAGTCATTCTGTCTTTGGAAAACTACTTTTTGGAGGTTAAATATCAATAACTGTCTATTTTAAAATTATGTTTAAGTTCAGTTTTTCTCTCTCTAGTACTGAAATTAAGCTGTATAATTAACAGCTCTTTTAAACGTTTAATAGAAGGTCACTCATTCCTAAATAAACAAAAAGTACATCCAGTAACTTGTTAGCCTGGGAATTAAGGAGTAGCTGAAGTCAGACATGTTGGCTGAAGTGATGTACACAGTGTAGAGAAAGAACCAATTCACTGATATTTGGTGGATAGTGCAGCAGTTAAGATTATAACCCATCTATAAAGCTAGTAGAAGGCAAATATAACACATCTTTTTTTTCCCTATGAACTTGATAATAAGGTTTAAAGTTGGCCGTTTGTTGCCTGAGTGTATTGGATGTTTGGGGTTTGTCCTGCTGTGGAACAGTGGGCTAATTTCGGAGGGATTCAGAGTGATGAGAGGAGGCCCAGGTGAATCTTCTTTGTGTATGTGGATCTGCAGAGCTATTATTTCCTGGCTATAAAGAGATTACTTGTATCCTTTGTCTTGGTGCCACTCAGACCATAATAGTGCCAGGACCAAAGTAAACGGTAATTTCTTCAATTTCAAAGCTTGTTGTGAATGAGTATGTTCTCTGAGTTGTTCCCAGGCCGTTATCCCGACCTTACAGATATTATCTGGCTTGTCTGTTAAAACAACTAGGTTTCTTTACCTTGGTTGTGTTTATCAAGTGAGGAAGCACAGTCCTTACATTTTCCCTTCTGGTAGAAAGTTAATAATCCATCCCCACCTAGAGGAAGTTCTGTCTGAGTGTTGGAAGGGCACCTCTTCTGAGCTGAGCTAACCCAGTGTTTAACTGAAGTGCTCTTAGGGGTTTTGGTGAAATCGGAATAGATTTCTCATTAACTCCTCTATGTTTTTTCATGCTTAGCTTTAGAAATGGCAGTGACACTTGTATTACGATTTTTCTCACAGGAGTAAGCTGTTGGAGACCTATTTTTTACTGAGGACACTTTTCATAGCAGTGTCTTTGACAGCTCATCTTTAATCTTTATTCTTGGAAGCAAAGTATACTCTGCAGTGAAAATAAGCATTCTAAGTTTTAAAGCTTTTCAAGCCCTGTGAGTTTGGGATGGAGTGAAATATGTTCAAGGTGTCTTACACTGCTGCAAGCAGCAGCTCCGAGCGGTTCTATTTTGCATCCTGAAAATTAAATGGGTGTGGAATGAGCGATGGGTCAAGCTCCGTGTATTTCCACCTGAAGAGCTGGAAAAAGAAGTTAGTCTGCCTGATGGCTGAGTGATCGAAGACTTTCCCGATCTCTGTGGCAACTGATGCCTTGCCTTATTGTCGCGGAACATTTGCATTTTTGTTTCCCTTTGGCCGTGAAGTACCCTTTGTGCTTTACCCTTAAGTAGCCACGGCTGGACTTTTGTAGCAGTGGTTTGACAAGTTCTGTCGGGTGTACATCACTCCTGCAGCAGGTGCCTGTGTCATTAAGGATTATCATGACGATCGTTTCAGAATGGCAAAGATCGAAGAGTGTGTTTGGCTGTTAGAGCTGCATTAACAGCCAGTTCGGAGGTTGTAGATACGATCCGTAGAAATGTTAATAGAACCTTGTGTTTTACTCTAAACATTTATACGGTTTCCAAGTCGCAGCTGTTTGAAGTGCCTGCGTGTGTCCGTGTTACTCACGATTTAAATTGAACTTTTAATGACCTAAATTGGACATGTATAAAACCTGTCACTACAGTATTTGAAAAAAACAGCTTTTCAAGGGTAGGCTTAAAACACTTGAAAATAAAAGGTTCTTTCTTTTTTTATCATGTAAGTGAGGTATGGTTATTTTTGCTCTCTGGGAATGAGTGACTTGCATTATCAAGTACCAGGAACATTGTGGTAAGAGGAGAAATACTCTGCCTGAGGGTATCTTGGGACCATTAATTCTTTGGTGAGAGATGTGTAGTATTTTTGGCTTTGTTTTGTTTCTCTTCTAAACTGAGAAATAGTAACGTAGCAGAGAGACATCAAAAATAATTGATCAATCTTCGTAAGCAGGTGTCAAAATTAATTGACAGTACTATGGTAACCTTGCCTTTTCCCTGTAGAAGAACTACTGAGTAAGTAAACTGCTTTGCAATTCTTGCTCTGCACTGGATGAAAGAAGGGCGGATGGAGGGGGGGAAGGGGCAAAGAGACTGTCTAGCACCATTTTACCATTTGGTTTCTTTTATTTTTTTATTTTACCAAGTTTCGAATTTACTCTTGTTATTCTAAAGGCTGTGGTAAGTCATAGAAATGCAGATGTTGCTGTTCTTACTGCAGTGCATTCACACCCGTGTCAGCCACTTCTCAGAAAGATTTAGGCCTCATGTCTGCCTGGTGGTAAATTATTTTAGTCTCTGTCCAGATCGGATATCTGAATGCAACTCTGACTTTCTGACCTACTTTCATCTTTCTTAAAGCCTTTTTTTCCCTTTCTGTCCTTTCACCTCTACTCTGAAATAATGCAAACCCTTTTTTTAACCAAATTTAAAAAGGGAAATTTAGTTATAAAAGAGAGGGGAAAGGAATTTTGCCAGGTGAAAGATGGGAAAGCCAGTGGGTGAGCAGGTTCTGTTTCTATAGCAGGGAGCTTCAAGCAGCACAGTTCCCAAGATATAAACGAAACCCCAAGCATTAAAGGACACTGTACGGTTTGGTTTTGCTATGTTGATTTATTAAAGTGAAGCTTTTAATGCTACATCTGCCACTCTTTCTTCCCCTATTCTATGCCTTTGAATTTGTTGGTTAGTTGCACTTTTCATGCAGATACGAGTTCGGGCAGAAGGGAGGGGGAAGGACTGCCTAAATCAGTTATGTTATGAGACTCCAGGGAATTCAGGGACACAAACATTATGAATGGCCCAACTGCAGTAAAAACTGCTGTCACAGCTTCTATGTAGTTAGATGTCAAAGTCAATAGTCTTGAGATGCAGCAGTGCAGGAAAACAGGTTTAGTTCATTTTGCTACTCAGAGAATGATTTCTTAGAAGAAAAAAAAAGATTTCCTCCAAGTTGGAGCAAAAAGTTTCCCTTTCTCTAGCTCTGCTTTGCACTGGTTTGTGGAAGAGCATTCGAGAAAACTTTGTGCATGGAATTTATCTTCCTCTAAAGATTTTGAGTACTTGAATGACTAGAAATACCCACTGTAATATGCTACCTTTGAAAAATTAGTTTGTGTCGTCAGATGCTTATGGTTATTTTTTTGATAGCCATGAGTGTGATGTGCAATGAAGCAGAACAGGACAGATGAGCACCTTTGAGGACCTGCACTTCAGTTAATCTGCTTTACCCAGTCCTGGATATGCAGTTGTTATGGAGAGAGTAAGAGCAAATGGATCTGTTTGATTATTAAACCTTGCCTCCAGATGTTCTTATTGTACTTCTAAATTACCTCCTGCATGCTCTCCTTAATTTCTAGAGCTTCTATAAAAGATTCTGCATTCTTCAAGGACAAAACAATTTCCAAGTACAAGTACATTCAAAACTGAAATGTGTGAAGGATATCAAATTTTGTTAGTCCAGGCAAAATCCTCATTTCTGTCTAAAACTCTGAATTCTGCTGTCTGCAGAATGACTCATGCAAAGAAAGTGTCCTTAAATTGCAGATTGTAAATGAATGATGATGTTGTGTAAGAAGAGATCTTAAGAAAAGAAGTTAGCTTTAGCTGCAGCCAGTTGGAGTTCAGACTGCTGTGAAAGGGGGTGGCTTTATCCTTCACGCTTCTCTTTGATTACATCTTGCTGCTTCTTATGTAAGCTTTAATATTCCTGCTGAGAGTTGAAAAGTATCAACAGGAGCAGATCTCCTCACCTCCCAGCCAGTTTTTTTTAAGCTAGCTCAATTTCCTCCTGTTACTTCACTTGCATAAGGCTCCTGCTTATCCGAAGGAGTTGGCAGCATCAGCAGGTGTAGATAGGGGGCAAAAAAAATTGTTACTTTTAGAATTGGTCCAGACTTAGTTTCCCAGAACTTTAATGTGAAACAAAATCACCACTAAATGGTGCAACTTCTATTTTACAGGGTGAAATCCCTGAGTCATGCTATAAGTAGCAAACCTGTCTTTGTCATCAGAGTGGCCTGTATCTGATCCAAGAAATCATTATTCTTATTGACATCAGTGCAATCGAATGTGAGATTTTCTGCCTGCAAGTTGCCTTTTTACAACTCAACATGTGAATGTTAATAAAATTAAACTTCTGGAAAAGCATTGTTGATTATGATTTTAGTCTTATAAAATGTGGTCTTTATTTAAGTTATTTTAGTCATGGTGCCCTGAAAAACTATTTTAATGTGATTTATTCTCTCTGTCTGTATTAAAATTATAAAATACCATTATAGCTTATATTATAAAGATATTTTGAATTTCGAAGGAACAAAACTTTTTATAAATCTTGTTTTGAATGTAGAAGCATGAGCCATAAAATCATTTAAAATGCCTTCTAAGCTAAGCAGTCTGCACTGAAAAGTGTTTTTTGAAAGGAAAGCCGTCTTTTTGCAAACTTAAAAAAATAATTCTGTTGTAATGTATTTTTTTGACTGCTTAGTACTTGCTACATGAAATCTTTTAGGTTGGAGAATACTCGTAAAGTCACAGAATCCAGCTGCTGTCCTAACACTACCAATTTCATCACTAACCATTTTCAGTGGTTTTAAAAGGTTTTTATAGAAGAGACCAGAAATGAACACTGATTAATTACTACCGCTTGCCTTTTGCAGGCTATAGGATAACTCTGAATTAATTCCTGAGTTGAACACATGCTTTAGAAAGCACCTGTGCATGTCTGAAAACACTTCCACTGACTCAAAGCTCCTTACAGACTTTCAAACTCCTTTCACTGGTTAGTTGTCCTCAAACACAAATGCAGGAACTGCTAATACACAGATCTAATCTGCCTTATTTTTTGTCTCTTTTAAAAAGTTACCCTGTTTTCTCATGGTTTGAATCAGGCCTTCATTGTAGAACCTTTAGTGGGTGAGGTCTCTGTTCCCTGTGTAGATGGAGATGTGGTCACTTTTTCCACACTGAGAATGAACATTTCCTTGAGTTGTCTCAACATAAAACAAACTTTTCCCTCCTTGATTGCTCTCTTGGTTTACAGCCTCCCCTCTTTTATCAGTGTTTGTGAGTTATGAGTGCCAGAACTAGATGCTTTTGGTAATGGTCCTGCTGGTGGAATGTAGATGCAGAGTAGCTTCTCCCCTGCTGCCTGGGGTCCTGTGCTTCTTTCTCAGCTTAGCGCTGTGCTGGCAGCTCAGACCGTGATTTTCTACCTCAAAATCCTCTTGGAGTACCGAGGCCCTGCTTTTCTCAAACCGGTCTGAAGTGAACACATCCTCTCCTGTTTGCAGTGATAGGTAATTGTGAGGCTGCAAACATGTATGGGTTTGGGATGGAGCTATGTCCTTTTAAAAACACCCCTCTTCTCCCCCCAAGCAGTAGATAATTAGCAATGTACAGTGTCCCTTCTTCTGTATAAATCTGAGACCCATCTGTGAGAATGACTCTGAATGCAAGTTAGGCAAGGGGCTCGTGGATTCTGGAGTCTGGTTTGTTTGCAGGGCTCATGGATTCTGAAGTCTGGTTTGTTGGCAGGCTAAGCAGTCTGTTACTTAGGCAGAGAAGTGTGGGAACAGATGGTTGATGACCCTGCCAGCCCTTCAGACAGCACCAAAGGCTGGTTGCCATTGCTATGGGTGTGTAAAAAGCTCAGTTATATCAATGCATGCTTCAGTCTGTCCATAAAAGCTACATAAATAGCTGTACAGGTTATAGCATTTAATACTTACTATATTATAAATTTAATTTGGTAAATAAATAGTCTCCCCCTGTGTTTCTCTTAGTTCCTTTAATCAAGGGGAAGGCATGATGATCATATTTGGGAAGGCATTACCATAGTTCATGTCATCTTTTTAAAACGAGTACGAGTAGTTTTTGAGAGCTCAGTCTATCACACTGCACTAGAAATTGATTTAATTGTATCAAAATGTAGGCAGAAAAGGTAGAAGGTAAATATGAGATATTACAGGAATACCCTTGGGATATTCCTACACATCCTAATAAATGCTAGTGAAGAAAGACCTTATTTTGAAACATTGCTACATAGACAACAAAAATGCATTGGAAAACTCCTGCAGTACTGAAGAATAATTATCTGTCAGTGTCTATGAAATTTGTTATTAGCTGTATAGTCTAGGCTTGGAAAACATGGTACAAAGTTCATGTAAGGAGAAATAAATGATGATGATGATACCTGAAAACATGAACACTCCAGTGAATTGCAGCTGCTAACAGCAATAAAGGAAAACCAGTAAACGATAAGCAAAGTAGATGTTTTCATGTGAGGTGAATGAGCAGTGGGAATTTTCAAACCAGTTTTATAGTTTGTCCTCTAAATCTTAAAAACCTAAAGAATGGACAAAGAGTTGCATTGATGAGGACCAAGACCCTATTGAGAAATGATGGAACTAAGCTCAACACAGTTTATTACTTAGTTCATTCCCAAGGTGCAAGAACTGCATTTGGCTTTGAAGTTTGCTCCAGAGAGAAAAACCTAAAGTTTTAGACCTGTTAAAAAATAATTTAGCCACCAGCTATAGAATATTCCAGGGTAAACATATTAAACTCTGTTAATGCAACAGCATTTAAAAAAAATGAATTCCACTACACAGTCTCTTCCAAAATGTAAAGCTTATGTTACTCATCTGTAAGAAATGGATTCTAGGATCTGTTTGAATCAGTATTTTTATATTTCTTAGCTAAGGATGAAAATGGGCTGCTACCATCTCCGTTGGCAAAATAGCAACTCTGTTCATGCTAGTGATGTTTAAAAACAAGCTAGCTGTAGAATATTTCCAAGTTTTAAGCAGCACGTATCTGATAACCTTGAATTGGGCAGGAGGTTTTGAATCCAGGATATTCTAGGATTACCTGGCACCAGAACAAGTACTGAATTACTTAAAGATTGGATGCAGACACATAAAATGATCACACTCAATGTCTACATTTTCTTATGGATTTCTTCCATAATTTATATGCTTCAGTGTTTCGTCTGTAAAAAGGAAATAACACTTCCTGTAAGTTTGAAGACTTGAGGTGACCCATGAGACACAGCTAATAAGCTAGATAAAATTTTAGAGATTGCATTTCTTTCTAGAATGTGATACATATTAGGGCATGAAGTAGTGTTGGCCACGCTATGTTGTGTATCTCAAACAGATGAGTAAAATAACTTCCTCATTAGGTCAGAGGAAGCAAAACTGTGCAGTCTGTGCTACTGCAGAATAATATTCTCTTATTGTAGACTCATTGGAAAAAATTGTACATTGGCTGTCACTGGTAAGCTTTGGTTTCAGAAGTAAGACCCCCAAAGACCTAACCCCCAACCCTGGATTAAATATTACAAACAAAGTATTGTGAAATGCTGCAGTACTTAATGGGTATTTTGAAGAGTTACTGCAGGAATACAGTGTTCTATATTAGTCATTGCTTTCCTATGCCAGTATCAAAGAACCACACGTTCCTAATTTGTGGGTTGATGGCATTGATGTTATTACAGAATTGTGAATCTGAATTCAGTCGTTAAATGTAGATTTTTATTATAGACATGCACTTTAATGCATAGATTTTTGTTTGTTCCCATGTGTTTGAGTTTTCAGCCACTTCTCTGTATTCTTGAAGGTTGATAACTTGCCTTCTATGAAAAAATGATTCTTGTTGAGTATGTTATGTAACTACTGGGATGCAGGAGCTGGGACTGTAGAACAAACAGCAGTGTCACAAAAGGACCAGATTTTAGTCATGTCTGTTACCAGTTGTGGCAGTATAATATGAGCAGCAGTGATTTTGGTGAAAAGCCTGGGAGGAGAGCTGGGGTTAGTAATGTCTTTAAATATTCTGGTGAGCCTTGCAGAAACTTTGTTCAAGGTGTAAGTAAACCACGAGCCACTGTGGAACAAGAAGACAAATGGGTTTCATTGATTGCCACCCACAGTCCTAGGACAAAGACAAATTAGTCAGAAAAATATCTTTCTAGTCATGCTGCAGTTTAAAATCCTTTCTTTCTTGTAATGGATAGAAGTGACTAAAATATGGTGAGCTTAATTTTCTTGTTAATTAATCTCAGCTTTCAAAAGAAATATACACTGGATACATTCTGACTTCTATAAAGGAATACTTTGATAATTTCAGCTTTATTAGTAAAACTGAAATGCTGATTAATATAACTGCAGGGCAATTTGTGCTTTTTTTTTTTTTTAAAAATCTATAGCATAAGAGTGTGTGCATGTAAAGGTATGTATTTCTCACAAGGATAACCCAAACACACACAGAGTAGCTCACAGTCATGTTTGTGTGTGCAAGCCCAGTTGATGAAGATGCTTTGGAGGACTCTTGCTAATCCAAGTGGTTCGTTCAGGGTGTCCCAAAGCAGGTGTGAGGAGAGGGAAATGAACTGTGACTGTTTCATGGGAAGTATCACGGAGCTGCTGTAATGAAGCTGGGTGCTTTTGTGCTTCTCTCATTATCAGCAGATCTGTTTCGTTTGTGCCCTGAGTCTTCTCCAATAGGTAACTGAAACCAAAACATTGGACCAGAGCTGGAAGGGTGAACTGAAAAATGAAAAATACTGGACAAACAAATGGCTGCTTTTTCAAAACACATGGATTTACACTTGTGTGCACAGCTGTAGTATTGTATTAAGACAGTTTTGTTAGAAAATATTTTTGCAGATGTTTTCTGAAACCTAATGCTGATATAAGTATTAAAATCAGAATATGTATATTTAAAATCCACACCCTGTTCCCGCTCACCACCCTGGTGGTTTTAGTACTGTAGCACTTTGTAGGAGCAAGCACCTATTTTAAACTAAAAGTGGCATAATTTTTCTAGAGTTTTTAATTTCTAAACTGCTTGTACTATTTTAGCTTTCACAGGGCTAAAAACCCCAATCTGTGTTCAAAGAAGGACTTACCTCCACCCATCTGTACCATACTCTATCTGGATATCTTATTTCAGCACTGGGTAGCTACTTGTCACAATGGCTTTAGGAAACAGACACTTATTTTTTGAGCTGTTTTACATGTAGGAAACCTAAAGTTGTGTGCTTATCTAAGGTAACATAACAAGTAAGTGACTGCATTGAAATGGAAGCTTGGGAATAAATAAAATTTTCTGTAATTCTTTATCAATCCTCGTTTTGGGAAGACTGAATTGTCTTCAATTTATATGGGTTTTTTTCTGCAAATTACAGTACAGTTTGAAGTTCTTTGTTTTCTCCAAGACTTCCACTGTGTAATGTAATTGGATACAAGAGAGAATATGAAGTTCATTATTTATATATGTATTATTATTCATAATTGAGAAGTTTTGTGATGGTATTTTACACTGACTGTTCCAAACACATACTGTACGTCATTCACTAAGTATATAGGGGGGCCTCTTAGTGCAGGTATAAAAGCCAATATAGGTTAGAGGTTGATGGATGCTTAGAGAGTTGATCTTGAAAAGGTGGACCCAGAACATTAAAGATGGAATGAGTTTGTAGCTGATCTATGTTTTTGNTTTTTTTTTTTTTTTCTTTTAGAATTGGGTGGAGACAGGGAATAAGCAAACCATAGCTTAATATATTAACTTCACAAAAGGTGTTCATAAACAGCAACGTTGCTGGATTGTTTTATTTTCAATTTTATAAACATCCTTGAAGTGTACTTACTGCATTTGGGTTTTGTATGCCTTCTGAAATCTGTTCTCTAACATAAAACTCTGAAGTGACAGACAGCTGAATGTATGCAGAATGTTCCTTTAAAGTTAGATTTGGATTTTCTAATTTAGATTGGCTGCATTTCTAAGTAGCAATTGGACTGAAAAGCAGAGCCAGTGCATGTTAGCTTCTCTTAGAATGATAAAAGCTTGCAGTGTTACACTGAAATGGAATTTGAGAACGTCTTCCTCTGAATTTTTCCTTTGAGTTGCCTTGAGAGTTTTGAGGTCATGCTCAATAAAGATCTTAAAAAGCCCTACCTGTTATTAATAAAACCCCCTGTGGTTGATCGGTTCTTTCTCACACATCACCTGTAGCTCTTCAGTCACTATTTTCTAATCATCCTGATAAATGTCTTTTTATTTCCATCTGCTAATGAAAACCAAAGCAGATGAAGAACACACCTAATCTTAGTCCTCACTTTTAAGTACAGCAGTTGAGCTTTAGTCTGGTTTTCTGTGATGATCCAGGAGAGCACTGTGCAACGTGTGATGTTCTCATTTATGTTGTAACTTTGCAATGTACAACTTTCCTTATTGTCTTTATGTAATTCAGCGGCTATGGGTAAAAATTCTTGTGCTTCAAGGCTGGGAGAATGTCAAAAATAAATATGCTAGTTTTGGTGAGTATGAGCAGAGTCATACATGATCTTTAGTAGAAAAAAAAATATTCTTTTTGTTCTAACAATTTTGCCATTGCAGGCCTAGACTTCAGTGTATGATCTCTCTTATTCTGGGGCTACTTGAAGGCATACTTTTAAAAATAAAATTGCATTATTTGATGGAAGAAATTCTCAGGCATCCCATGTTTAGAAATCTACAGTTTCATTAAGTAGCAGCAACTTTTTGGGTTTTCATCTCTATTAAGACCTTTTTTCCTTTTTTTGTTTGTTTTATTTTGTTTGTTTTTGACAGACCAGAAGTACTGAGGAGGGTGGCTGAGTTGATGTCACACTATATGACAGGATATTATGCAAACTCAGGAATTATATGTATTCTGGTCATGTAGTTTAAATGATAGGATACCTTTATTTTGTTTCCATTTCTGCTATTAAGAAATACTTCGATCAGTCTTGTTGAATTCTCTGTTCTTTGCACGTTACATTCTTCTTGGTAGGGTGTACTTGCCTTATAGTTAAGGTTATTCTAGTCTAAAAGATCTTGTCGTTGCTTCCACAGGGAAGTGGAAAATGCTGTGAAAAATCTGTGTGGAAATGCCTGGGAGCCTGCAAACCATGGCTCCGAAGGGAAATAGGACCTGAGGGTAGCGGGTTTGTGTGTGGGGCTGCCGCAGTGCAGGAAAAGCTGCGTATTCTGGTCAACACACACTGGCATGACGTGGTTCTTTTTGTGCCTCAGCAGCATGACTGTTCGGGGCATCTCTGTACTTGATTTCAGCGGTAACTTGGGTTATAGGCTGCGTAAATCTGACCTGCTTCTTGCTATGGACCTTAAAGACCATCTCGTTCCAACTCCCCTGCCGTGGGCAGAGATATTTTCCAGTGGACCAGGTTACTGAGAGCTCCATCCAGCCTGGTCTTTAGCACATCCAGGGATGGAGAGTCCACAACTTCTCTTGGCAGCAATTGTCTGTGCTTGAGACTATCAGAAGGATTCTTGTTTCCCGTAATGTTGAATAGTACTTAGTCTCAGTTTGCCTCTGTAGTTCTTCAGGGTTTTGTGTGCACGTGTGATTTTTGACTCTTGAATTATTCACTTGAGCAACGAAGAGAAAATGGCCCAGCTGTGTGTATGTGCATGATGTCTGCAGATCAGAAATACCGTATATTTGCTCAGCTAATTAACCATGTTGAGGGTTTGGGAGGGGGAAATAGACTTCTTCAGAAAGTAATTTTCAGGAGCTGTTTGGATAATGAGCTCGGTTCAGAGGTTCCACGTATTTGCTTGAGGCAGGATTTGAAAGAAACACTCTCTAAGGAGGTCACTCTATCCAAAGTGAGGAGTGTTGTAGAAACAGGTGAAATTTGAGGATGTCCGCAAAATAAGATTTGGGGCTTGTAACTGATTCAGGATGGGAAACATCTCTTGGCTTTGTACAGAAGTTAACTTTTATGAAGGCATACACAAGCATGGCCTTAGCAGTAGTTGTAGCATAAAAAATTAATATAAATACTTTGTTACTTAATTATTAAGATAGTTCATATTCTCTAAAGAAGTAAAATTATATTAAATTTATATCTTCTCCAATAAATTAATATTTATGGTACAAGAAGGAATAATAAGGCTGTTGATAATTTTGCACTTGAAAGTAGTCTGCAAGCCTGACTTTCAACTGCTAGAATCTTAAATGGTTGTATTTAATCTGTTTAGGATTTGTTGTTTAATATGGAGGTAAACTTCAGAAAGCTCATAAACTGAAAAGGATAGTCAGACTCTTAAAAATTGTGCATATATGACAGTAGTGCATCCTCCTTGCATAGGTGGGGAAGTGTTTGTTATCCTGCAGTTTTTTAATATATAATGTGTATGGGTGTACATATACATCGCCTTATGTTTTAGAATACTGAGTTATTTTACCTATTGTGTTTGATTCCATTTTCTTTTAAAATTACAGCAAAATGAATTTAAAAAAAAATCCCAGTAAAAGAATGTCAGGATACCAGGGAAAAATGGCATTGATAATCAGTGTTTGTGATACTTTGTGCCATATGCTTTTGGAGTTTGTGTGGCTGCATACAATCAGCTCTTTTTAGAGAGGTTTTTAAACGATATAAATAAGAAGTAAGTTGATGAAATAGTCTTTTCACCTAATGAACTGTTGGGGACAGTATTTTTCTCCTGGTACTTTTAGAATCAAGCTGTTAAGGTGTTGCCTCATGCTAAGAATGTCTTTGTATTACAAGCAGTTCTCCTCTGAATGAATTTAATTACGTTAGTATGGCACTCAGTAATTATTTTCCCTTCTCTCTGGTTTTTGTTAGGGTTGTGGTTTCAAATATTTTGCTTGAGTTATAGATGTCCAAGGGAATGTTCTCCTTAAGCGTGTTTTGTCCATGTGAAGAAAGGGAAGTGCTAGCTTTTGTTCAAGTAGAATTCCCTATCCTCTCTTAAAATATTTTTAGCTTATCCTTGTCAGAGGATTCTTGAGAAAAATAAGAAGAGATGCTATTATGAAATCTCTGGGAGCCTTACTGTCTTTGGATGCAGAGGAGAAATCAGAATCTTCCTGTGGAATGGGCACTTTAAAAGCAAAACAATAACTGAACTACAGTGTATGACTATTATTTTGGAGTAGTTGGGTTTTGAATTTATGCCAAAGAGGAGGGAGAAAAATGTTCAGGATTAATTTTTTTTGATGTAGAGTTATATGTGGTGGGGTGGGAGGAAAAAACTGAGTAAGTGTGGGGGTCTTTTTGTGCAAATAGTAAAAAATATGGATATTTGATTCTGTGGCTGTTTAAGCCTGTTTCTATTGCATCATCGAACTAATGCAGAATCTTATTAATTTGCTTTCTGTTTTCAATAAAAACCCCAGTGTCTGCATTACTCAGTAGTGGTGTATTTGTCAGGAATGTCTGAAGTTAGTGGCGTCATGGGAGATACTCATTTCTCAGCTATATTTGCTGTTATTGGTACTAGACATACTTGATGTTGTAGGAATTGAGCGACAGTCTTTTGTAAGTGTTCAAAAATGTTATCAAAGTGCATTTTTTTTCTGAAGCAGAATTCTGCTGCTTGCGTTGCATGATTGTATGAGTAGAAAGGCCTTTTGTATCCAATGACTTGGCAAATGCATCTGACCAGCAAGTATCAACAGTTAAAGCATGTAATCAGGAAGCTCTTAATTATAAGTAGAGGGCCATTTCTGATTAGAATGTGTGGTCACTGAACATCTTCCAAGGATTTCAAGTTTGTCTGTGTTGTGGTGAAAAACAACAGCAACGACAAATCAAACAAAACCCAAACAGGTAAATCAGTGCTGTTTATGAAGACCAATAGATTTGATCAGCTTTCCTTTTTGATATATAAATTTATGCTTTGAATTCTGCTATCTGTATTGTGGAACTGCCATCTTTGGCAGAAGGAGCCACCCCAAGAGTTCCTGTTCTATTTGGAAGAGCTCTGTTGATGGAGTTTGCTCTGTCCAGCTCAAAGGCTCAGGGAAGGTCTTTGCAAGAGTCCTGTGACTGTACACCAGCAGCCTGTCAGGAGTGAGGTACTTTCCCCATCTGTGCCTCAGAAGAGGCTCTAGTTTATTTTATCCTGGACCAAAAGCCTCAGGCAGAGTTTTCATGTGCTAGTTGTGTTTTGTTCCCATATACAACTGTTATTCTTTGAACATGGCACAGACCAAGTTGCAGTGGCTAACACTCTCTTGTGAGTCTGCATTAAATTCATTGCAAAATAATGATCATCAAATTGATTTTTTTTTTTAAAGCTTTGAAGTGAGTATTTAGTGATTGTCCTTATTTAAAAGCTGCCCTGTGATAAGGAGTTTGAGAATTTAATTTCTTTGAAAAATGCTCTAGAGGCTTTCTTACTGCCTTTACAATAAATTATATGCTCTCTTTTCCTATATCTTTTTACTGCTCTATAAATCAGCAGAGAGGTTATGAATTTGTTTCATATTGCTGTGTTGCACATTTGTTGATGAAACTGCTTATTAGATCATAAATAGATGTAATTGCATAACCTAATGGGAGAGGGGAGGTAGATTAAAGAAGGGGAGGAAACATTAGTAACAGTAGAAATTAACAGATAGGAGAAGACAAAGTTTGTTACTAAGGTGTAAAAGCAATGGAGAGCTTATGAAATGCAGAACCAAATAGTTAATTTGTTTTCATTTTAACCTAAATAATAATTGTAAATGATAATTTATATATAAGGAAAAAAATGTATAGATGACAGAAGCCCTGGTAGCGCCCTTCAGAGCATAGCTAAAACTTTATTGATCTTTAAGTTTATTTTGTCTCGGCTGCTGCAGTTTTGTGTTTTGAGCTGTCTCCTCCCCAGTGGTTGTATGTGCAGAAATAAAATGCTTTGCTTTGTTTATGATTGAGATTTCTATGAATCACCTGTGAATCTCATATGAGCCTCCTGCTCACCTCAGTTCTCTCCTAAATGGGAAGAAAAGAAACTGCAGTCACACTTGAGCTCTATTTCGATTTCAGTTCCTCACAATTTAGGAGACTGAGAGTAATCTTTAGATTATTTCTAACCTCTAATCCTGGAGCTACGAGTTGTGTGTGTCTGCACTGTATTTTTTTTTTTTTTTTAACAAATGGAGTTCTGTGATAGTGAGATGTGCTCACTCTGGATATGAGTTTGCAGGTATGAGTCACCATACTGACAATGGTCTTTCACCACCAATGCACAGTTATTTGAGCAAAATTATATATTTAATTAATGGCTGAACTATTATTAGTAGTAAGTTTAACATAAAATTATTTACTTAAATTTTTAATAGAAAAATAAAGTAGGATTTGTAAAATACTTTCTAACATATAATGCTCCAGTTATTGTCGAAGTTCTGGTCATTTATTTTTAAAATTTTTTTTCTTCTCTAGATGAACATTGCAGTTGTTTGGAACTGCTAAAACATTACGACCCTGAACAATGAGGTGAAGAGGCCTGGGCCTTATGGAGGAGGGAGCAGGGATTTCTAATTAACAAAACAAAAAAATACCAACACTGAGGGTCAAAATTAAATACTAGAGCTGTGAAATTTGAATGAACATAAATGTTTAAGTTGCTTTTATTATTTCTGTTATGGTTCAGCCTTCCTAGGACTTTATTTGGCCTTGCATTAGAAATTGCAAATAGCAATTATTTTTGTATTTCTTGTTAGATAAATGAAAATTGAGTCCCTTGGTCTGTTAATTTATAGTTGTCATTTCTAGAGTATTGTAATTTCCTGTTATCTAAATGTGAGTTTTCAAAACTCATATGAGCTTTTGCCTCAACTTCTGAATTTTTATTTTAACATGAAACTGACTGACGATGTTCTTGAAGTATTGTGGTGGTGGTGGTGGGGTTTTTTTTTTTTTTTTTTTTTTCCTTTTTTTTTTTTTTTTTTTTTTTGCCCCAAGTGCTTTGATTATTTTTCTAAGGACTTTCCTGCCTCCTCAACATTCTGGCAAATTGGGATTAATTAAGAAGGTGGTCAGGTTGGGATTAATTAAAAAGGCATGCTTGTAAAGCAGCAGGGATTTGTATGAGTTAAAGGTGAAGTCTTGCATATAAAAGCAAAATTTTTCTAAACCAGATAGTCCTGTATATACGTGTGAGTGTATGTATGTATATAAAAATATACTTGAAAATAGAATTATCCAGAGTCTACATGAAAGTACAGGCCCCATGCTGGTGGTTCTTTGACTTGAAGCAGCTACAGGATTTCTGCAAACCTTCGCTTATCTGGGGCTAGTGCCTCTAATCACTGTGCAGCTGAATGGCAGTGGGAATGAGGAGGAGGAAGAGTTTCATCTTCTCCTTATGGGCTCATATTTTAATATAAAATCACTGCCTCTGAGCTGTGCTCCCAGATTGCCTATCAGGATCTCTCAGGAGTTAGCTAGGTAGATTCGTATGTCTGCAGAGACATGACATCCAGCTTCATCCAAGCAATTTCAGCCTTTTATGAGTGCCTGGAAGTGCGGCTGCTGAGGAGTTCACAAGCTGCAGTGTGGGAAAAAGCTCAGGTTTGTGCGAAGACTAGCTGCCTGCAGAACTGGACAGCAAGGCTGAGCATTTTGAGTTGCAATTTAGGCTTGAATACTACTGTTACCCTGCTTCAGTCTGCAAGTTACCATCATCTTCATTTCCCTCCAGACTTTTGTCTGATGTTACCAGACAGAGGGATTGAAATTGCTGGCTGGTGACATCTCTGCAGAGGGTTCACCTCTTTCCTGTTTTTCCTTCTCTGTTCCCCAGCCCTTGAAGGATTACTACCTTAGTCCATGTACACTATTTGAGAGGCAAAGGCATCAGTTGTTGATCTAAGAACTGTGTGAAGACATCCTATAACGCCTCTGGTTTTTTAATTATTGTGTTCAGAGAAATTCTTGGCTATGTCTATGTGGCAAACACATGGTTCCCCATCATTATACTCAGGGACATTTTTGTAGGGGGGGATATTTTGTGTTTGAAAAAAAATAAAGGACAAAACACCAGCATAAACCCCTACAATCGCCTCTGGCAGAACAATTTGAAAAGATTTTGAAAAGAAGTTTGAAAGATACCTTGAGCAGGTATCTCTTAGAAGCATGCCTTTGTATGCATGATTTAAATAAAAGAATATTTATTGAAGTCTTTATGCCATATACCCAAGCTAGGTGCAGAGAAATGGCAGTATTATGTAACTAAATATGCCATAAACATATTTAGAGCTTCTTGAATCACACATTTGGGCACTGAAATGGGCTGCCCAGGGAGGTGGTGGAGTCATGGTCCCTGGAGGTGTTTAAGGATGTGGCCCTCAGTGCCATGGTCGGGTTGACACGGTGGTGTTCGTCACAGGTTGGACTCCATGACCTCAGAGGTGTTTTCCAGCCTCATTGATTCTGTGATTTCTGACTGCCTGAATTTAGACTGTGACTCTGAATTTGTTGATGCAGTCTCCTTTATACATTTTTGTGTGCACAGCCACTTACCCAGAAGAGCTGTTTTCTCCCCATTTGCTTTTCTTTTTGACCTCTTTTTATGTACAGAGTCATATTTTCACTCCAGACTTCATTTTGCTGGGATAAGCAAGTGTCTTCTTACCAGGCTCTTATTTCTTCTAGTCATTCAAATAGCATTCTTTGTTCCAGTTGAATCTTTCCTCTTCTGTTTCCTGGATATGGCTTTGCCTGGCTCCTGTGCTGTGATACTGTTTCTGCCTGCCTGCTTCTGGAAATCCCACATCTGGATCACTGCCTGATCTCTGGAAATCCCACACTGTAGGATCATTTTTCTTTTTCTGGAGGTGTTCCATTGGTGGCGTGTAGTCAGTCTGCTGCTGTTTTAATTATCTCCCTTCTCCAGTGGACTAGTTAAAATTATTCCCCTCACTTCTAAGTGCATGACTTTACAGACTAAATTACTAAATTAACTTTCTGTTCTTAGTGCAGCATTACCATCACCTAGTTCTCTGCACGGGATATATTAATCTCTAACAATATGAGCAATTTCATGCCATCAATAAATTGCACTAGCACTTTTGTGCCATCATTGTTAGGTGTATTTTTAAGGCCAGTTTCTGACTGCCTTCACTATCCAACGTTAATTCCCATACAGGGTTAAATTTTTTTTTATGCACAACCTGTTGGTCCCGTTTCTATCCAACTTGTTACTTCCATTATGGTTCTCATATTAACTTGTTTCCAACCTTAATTGCACAGCTTATTATCGAGCCCTCTTATAATGGTAATTTTCTTTATAGTTGCTTTATCAAAGATAGTGTGTGATATTAATAAATTTATGATGCATTTTATTCTTCTTTCCCCTCACATCCATATTTTTAGATTAAACTATGAATATAGAATAATGAAAAGCTAGACTAATAGGTTCTATTAATTCTCTCCCTTTTTGCATTAAATTTAGGTACAATATTTGCTAGAATATGACAAATGCTATAATTTAATATATTTAATAAAGTGCCTACTGCTTAACTTGCAAGTTAATGTATCGGTTCTTTTGTTTCCTAGGGCCCTTGTGTAGAGATTCTTGTCTCTGTTCTGGTAGTACAATAAGTTCTTTGAGTTTTTTACTACTAAAAATGTGATATTATCCAACTCAATACACTTTGTTCCATGAGCTGTCTTGCTTTTGCAAGGTAATACTTTTATGTCATCATCCTGAGTGGAAATCACCGAACATTTTCTTTGTTTTGTGCTGTCTGCTATTTCTGTTGCCTCACGCTTCCTGATGTTTTTGCCGTTTGTTTGACAGGTTTGTAGCCATATAAATATGTACTTGTACAAGCACATGACCTAACTGATTCCTTAGCTGAGAACACTGTTTTTTAAAAAAAATTTGAAAAAATTTGAACCTGAACTTGTTGCTTTCATGCTATTAATGTTATGCATTACAGCTCAGATGTTTTGGTTTTATGGTTGCTTGCCTTGTCATGTATACATTTATTAAAAAGCCAAAGTGGAATTAGAACAGGAGGCAATGCTGACCAACTTACAGATTATAATTACATTAACTCAGTTTGTTTTATAAGATGTAATTAGATATCAAGTAATTTAAGGCTTGTTTAGAATTCTTGGTCATTTTAACCTCACTTGGAGGTTGGGCAGTATTTTAATTCTGACTTGAATTTCCACCTCAAAGCAACTTTCATGCTCTAAGGTAAATAGCAGAAGATTAATTCCCATTTCTTCATAGATTTCCACTATGTAGAAAATAAACTTGATTCTGGTGAATAGTACTAGAATGCACATGTTCCATGTTACTTCCCCATTTAACTTCTATCAATTATCTTAATTATTAATTGCATAAATGAAACTATGCAATCCTTCAGTTTATGTGAATACTGACTGTCACTCAGAGAACACATTCTAACTGGCAATAACGAAGAAATAATACCTGCTTCTAGGAAGTTTATGATCCTGTGGCATATATTTTGCAAAGTAGTTTGTAAAGATGAATTATTTCTGTTCTTGTCTAGTTATTAAAGGTAACAATTTAATCAGTGACTGATCTCCATCTCAAATTACCTCTGGAGTGATAATGAGTATGTACAGCTGCTTTGACTTTTCTATTATGTCCATATGGATACTCAAATTGATACCAGTACATAATGCATACATATAATAGTCTTCCATCCTCTCTTTTACTGCAGGAAAAATAGAACAAAGTCATCACTGATGAAAAATTTAGATGGAAATATCTAAAACTTTAGGATCATACATCCTGGTTTAAGATGTGCTAATTAGTTACTCTTGGTGCTCAGAGTTATTCAATTTGCCCAGTATGAAAAGCATTGGTGCTCTTCTATTCTCAAGTAATGGTCTTATTGTTAAATACTTAGCACACCTGGTACAGCTGATTTAGCATCTCTGGTCATAGGGTGTCAGAGGAAGTATTTTTCCTGTAATTGTGTGGTGGAGGAAAGATTTATAATGAATTACATGACTCTCAGCAAATCCCTCCCTGAGCACCAGTAGTGTTAATACAGGAGAAGGTATTAAATCCTGTATGTATCCAACAGTACTGCTCACAGTACCTGATTTTCATGAACATCCCTCTCTTGAAAATATGTGAGGGAAACAAAAATAAACTTGCATAATCCTTCCATACCACAGGCTTTTTTTATGATAAATTAAAAGGCTTTTCAAGAGAGGTTCTTCTGTGTTTACTCACAAGTATTTAAAAAACACAAACAAACCAATATGCTCTGTAATCTGAAGAAAATGGTAATTTTGTATCAGTGTACAGCTGAAATACAAACTAACTTATCACTTCTTTTTGTGTTTTTCTGTTGGTTTCAATCTTTATTTCTTGTCAAAAGGAAAGAGGTGCAACTTATTACTGCAGAAAGAACCCTTAATCCACACTTGTAAGGAGAAAATAAATCAGCTTTGGAGAGTTTTTAAAATTTGCTGTTGATGTATTTTTCATGCTTATTAACTGTGATGTTAAAATTAGTGGGTTAGTAGTATTTTGTGGCTATTTTTTTATTTTTGTGAGACTGAGTAAGTCATGTGTCACTTAGAGCTATGGGTAGCAGGCAGCATTGTGGATGATGATGATGACTTGTGTGTTTGGTTCAGCAGAAATATCACTGAGTCCTAAGATGTTTGTCATGCTGATAGCTTTATCTCATTTTTAAAAGGGAAAACCCCAAATAATACAGGAAAGACTAGGATATTGTGTTGTTAGATTGTTTTTCTCTTTGTTGACTACTTCTGCTGGGTGCTTAAGCCAGGGCAGAACTGTTCCTGATAAGTGTGAAATAAATACAGCAGCTGGGCATCCACTGGGAACTTAAAATTTTGAGCCTTGACAACTTTTTGAATAGAGCGCAGTCTGGAAACAGCTGGATTAATTCTCATCAAATCTCTGTAGGTAAAGAATCCCTCTGTAATCAATTTATTGAAATGTTAGCAGGAATGTCCATCTTTTTCCTGAGATGAGAGGGCTGGGCTCACTGTACCACATTGCTTTAATTAAGCAGAGTGACTTCCCTTTCTGCATCCTTTTGGGGCCCATTTGTCCGATTATATATGTTTTTTCTTTGTTTGGTTGTTTTGCTTGCAACGTACTTCCCATGCAGGATTCCCTGTTGGAAGTACCAGTGCTGTGTAGAGAATGCGCAGTATCCTGGTTAAATATTGCCATATTAACTCGGGATCAAGAGCACTTGCCAAGCTTTGCAGCCTGTAAGTGATCTGTGACATAATCTGCTCGTCACAGCCCCAAACAGGTAATACTTGAAGATTTCTGTAACCTCATTATATAGTTGAGTTCATTTTATAATTACTTCAGTCTTAACATTTTTTAGAAAGGCTTTTGTTTTGAAATGAGAAAAGCAAATGCAGACATATGGTTGTGTGAGTCAACAGGTACTAGATGCTGTATTTGGCACCTCTTTCCATGTTGTTCCCTGCAGATCTTGGAGATTGGAACTTGTTGGCCTCTGTCTGTGCAACAGGGATGCAACTGAGACATTCAATTTTGACCTAAATTATAGCATTCATATTCTCTTAAGATAGACTTCTTATTTAATCTGTCTTTGGTGTTGTTGCTTTTTGAAAAGAAGTCTCCTTCAGGGTGAGCTTGGTTTTTTTTGATTATTCTGCCTTCACTGTTGTGTGGTTTCCTTGAATGTTTTTTCTCTCTTGACTTGGCTGGTGCAGATCTTTCTTGACTTGGTACTCTCAACTACGGTAACTGCTCCTCCAGTATCTGGTTGATTTATTTTCCTTACCAAGGAGTAGAAAAACCTTTGAGACAACTGCTCTTTATCCTTTTTAGCTGTCATTCTCAACTTGATTGCTTGTCTGCAAACTGTCTCTTGCTGCTGATTTTAAAATACATTCTTCCAACTCAGCCTGTTTTATTTCTTTAAATAATCTTGTTCATTTACCTCCTGAGGTAATCAAACATTTTTAAAAGGCTGTAGGACCCTAAATGTCCAACAATTCACTAGGGTATTTAGCATTTCTTGCTACTCTCTTAGATGTCATTAAGATGGAGTCTTAGTATACTGTATTCCTCGTAAATTAATCCAGCTCTTGCACCGTTAAGGCTAAAAAAAATTGTTTTATTGTTGTATGAGTACACAGTTCAAGAGGCAAAAGTCTGCATATAGACATAGGAAAAATTAGTCATTCAGATATTCTTTGTTAAAAAAAAAAAGCCTTCAAGGGGCATCCTTCGTGGTGAATGCTGAGGAGATGGCTCTCTGATGAGTTATTACCATTCTTCACCGACTGACTCAATTCATGTATAACTTTATTTTAAAACCGATGAGTGGAATACAACTCTATCCAGCCTTATTCATGAGAGATATAGCTGTGCCTTCTGGTCTGGTCTATCACCAGGGACTGCTTAAAACTGTTAAATTCTTTTTATGCAGACACTTATGCAAGGTAACCATTAGACCTAACAATATGTAGCCATCTTATTTTCTGATAGAATAGCAGGTGGCTACTTAGAGCTTCCATATGACTTATTCATGTGTCCCAGTATTTGCTTGTGTCAAGACATTAAAGAGGGTACTTTCCTGTTTTGAAGCAGGTGGATGTCACTGACCTCATTTGGGATGTTGTCTTATCTAGTGCATGCAGGAAATGTATCAATCTTTTATGCAGTGTCATGCAGAGGAAATCCAGGAGCAGATGAGTAGCACAGAGCTGAATGGCTGTGCAAAATACAAAAAAGAAAAAATTTAAAAAAATAAAAAAAATCCGCAGGCATATATTGTCTGCTTAGTAGCTTAAATTCACTTCTGGAGATTGACGCTTTCTGTCTTAAATACCTTTATTTGCATTTTAGCTACCCACTTAAGGGCCAAGTCATTCAGCTTAACTTTCTCCAGTTTTCCCAGCTGTTACCTAAAGGATTCTTCTTCGCTCTCCTGGCATGTGCAAAGTTCGTTATGTGTTTATCCTACTCTTCTCTAATGAGTGGTAAAAACACTAATGAGACCAATATTCAGACCTGCAGCTTGAAAGTGTTGAAAGCCTTCCAACAGGTTTCTGAAGCTGGGCTTTGCCCTGTCGTGCCTGTAAGGCCCAGTCCTGTATCCCTGTTATGTACAACAGGCAACTCTTGCAGATTTACACCGAAGCAACTTAGGCAAGGACTGTGTCCATTTTTATGCTTAGTTGAATTTTTAGATCCCTTCAAGTTTTTGTGATGGTACAGAGTATGTATGGAAATTCAAGAAATATGAGTAAATACTTCCTTAAAGCTCACTTATCAACAGAAAGCTTTTTAAAGCAGCCCTGTCAGTTTAAATTCCCTAAAAGTATCGTATGTAAAATGATATACATGTGCTCTATAATCCTATCTTTAGTAAATGGATTTGCAGCCTAAGAACTTCTATGAATTGGAACACTCAGATCCTTAGGCTTATTCAAGAAAAAGCATTTTAAAATGTAAAAGGATTAAAAAATTGTATTCCTAGTGATTTTGTAAGCAAAGATTTAGCTTATTTTCTAACTAAATGCAGAAGCTGACATTAGGCTGGCAATTCCCAGTCTCAGGCTGAAGAAGCCATCTCAGTCTTGGATATTCAGCTAACTTTTAGGGTTGGTGTTTAAAAAGTAGCTATTTTACTAAGATAGATGTTTGAGGGTGAGAAAGTGAGACAAAAATCACCCTGGAGTGTCTCCCTTGGTGAGGAGATGGATCCAGCTGATTGTCACTGCGGATGTGACTCTGAGCTCCCCGGGCTGGGTGAGTGCTCCTTGATGGGAGCGTGCAGCCTCTGCTGTGCTGGCCACCTGCAGCTGGCCAGGTCAGGGTGTTCACGTTACAGCTCGTGCCTGGCTTCCATTTCGGACAGAAAACTCAAGGGGAAAGGGCTCTGCTTCATTTTTGGTTAGCTGGGAGGCAGAGATGGTGCAAAATAACCTCTGTACCAGATTGTGCCTTGTTCTGCCTCTGTGGCTGTTGGTGTTTCATACAGCCTGATCTGTATCTGGCACCTGGTTTGGGAGGGAATACATATGGTAAAGTATAAATGCAGGTGTGGATTTTATGAACAAAAATGAGCCAATTCACAAATCAAAGTAAAACTCTCCACAAGCGTATAGTTTACGTGCTTTATTTGCCTTAATTGATATAATCACTGAAACTAAGGTACCACATGTTTTTCCCTTCCAATTCTTCCCCTAAATGATTTATCAAAATAGCTATATTTATAAATTCTAAATATTAAACCTTTTTCTCTTAAAGCAATGAATGAAGCTTCCTAATTGTCCAGTTTGAGATGGCGTAGAGTCTGTAATTCTCTTCTCTTTTGAATTTCTGTGATTTTTTTTTATTTTTTGAGAGCATACATCCATAGAGGTGTGTTTTAGTTTTTTGCAATTTTAAATAAAAGCCTTTTTCTGGGATGATTCAACAAGCCCTTTGGCTCTTTTTAGGCTGATGATAACCCTCAGCTTCCTTGCCATAAAGCAAGCCCTGCCAGAATTAGTCTGAATTTTGCTTTAACTGTACTAGGTTCCAGTTTAATGACCTACTAAGAGTCTTGTGCACAATGCTGTCCTTAGAGGGCTGAGGTCACAACTGATTGATGCTCAGATTAATGATTTAACAGCACCTTCTGGTGACTAATCAAAGGCCAAAAAAAAAGTTTGTTTTGAATATGGGGTGAATATTTAGAGATGTATCTAGAAGTATGTCTTGAAAACAGCTTTGGTTCATTTTACAGCTGAATATACCAGAATATTAGCTTTTCTGCTCTTGAAACTTCCTGCCCCTCCCCCAGCTCTTAATCTCTTCTGTTTTTAAGCATTGCTGAACAGATGCTTGTGCAGGATAAGATCTAATGAAAGAGTAGCAACAACCAGAACCTCTGTTAGAAATTGAGGCTCAAGTATGCTCTTAGGTAATGCAGATTTTTCCTGAAACAAGAAGGAATGTTCTTTTGTCCATAACTTCACTTGCTCTTGTTTTGATTTCTAACATCTTTGATTCTGGCAAGACCTTGGTCTAGAAATAGTCACATGTTGAAAGAAGACTCTTTATTTATTGCAAAAGTGTTGGAAGCCTTTAAGGTCAACTGAAAGTTTAAGGAAATTTGTTTCCTTTCCTGTGCCTTGTTGCTGGTATTAAGCTATTAAAGTTTCAGGAATTTGTCTTTGAAAACATTTTCTTTACAAGAGAAATTATTTTTGCATCGATAAGCGTAGTATCAGTTTTGATCATCTAACATTGATATGATGGAAACTTTAGAGCCATAAGTTATCTGAGATGGTAGCACAAATGCCAAATTCTGGTCCACAAATCGAGAACTGAATAAAAGTCTTTTATTATTGTGAATAAAAGACTTTTGTTATTATGAGGGGTTTCTTTTGATCTGGATTCTAAACTAGTTTTGAAATTCTTGATGAATACTGTTTTCAAACCATGTCAATAACAGAGTCATTCAGGGAATATTTGATGAGTTTTCTTCAATAAAAATTAAGAATTTATTGCAATTTGTGTGGTTTTCTAGCATTTAGAAGGAGAACTGGTATTGTTAGTTTTCGTACCTACTGGCTTACTTTTAACTGTAGTGAAACTTTCTGAAAAGGAAAACCAAGCATCCAAGACATTTAAAAATAAATTAAATTGGCTCACAATTAAACACAGCATAAATGTTTGTTATGATTGAATTATTGATGATCTGGGAGGTTCTGCTTATGTCGGTGCATGTGTGTTATTTGGAATAGTGGACTGGGAAGGTACTCAAGGAACCATCCAATCGAGCAGGCAAGGAAAGTAAATTTTATTTAAACAGGATTAGTTTTAATTGGCATCCTTGCAATAATAATCTTCCTTCAGCTGAATAATATCCTTTCAGATGTCTGTATCTTATGTATGAAACCCAGTGCACTTCTTTCTGAATTTGCTGTTTTCCAGATTTGTTTAAGCTGATCAAATAAAGCAATAATTACTCTTTATTTGTTGTATCTTTCAAAGGCCTTTTGGTAGGAATTCCACCACTGCCAGGAAATTTACTCTGTGTTGACTGTTACATGGCTTGTTGAGTGAGGTGACCAGAGCCATTTAGATTTCTGGTTTGATACATTCCAAAAAAACAACTGAATTATAGTTGAAGCAGTGAAGTGCTGACAGGAATACTTGGTGGCATGTTTGTAAACTGGCATATTAAATAACAGAAGTATCTGTTTGAATGCTTCTGCATCAGTCTGTAGTTGCCAAGAGCAGCGAAGGCTTGTCCCCCAGCATGGCCCAGGGAGGGTGTGCTGCTCGTGCTCCTTTGGCATATGATTCATGGAATCTGAGAAGGAGCAGCACCACCCAACCCATCCTTCTCATTCTCCCTGACCGTGCAGCTGTGTTGAAACAATTCCCTGCTCTAGTGCATTTTGCTACTGGAATCATCACTTTTTCTCTAAGCCTTAGGGTCACTGCTTTTTCCTGACCCTGTTCCAGAGTGATTGCTTGCCTTCTCGTTTCTTTTCCTCTACTTGTTTCCAGCAGCCTTATTTACTGACCTTAGAATTCAGCACATGGCTTTGTTGAATCCTGTTGGCTTTTGAGCACTATGCTGTGTACCAGTAGCTCCTCTCTGTACAGGTGTAATTTCTGTTTATACTTCTTGGTGAAGAGTGGGTCCTTGTTTGCAGTCCGTTCTGCTTTGTGTTTGACCTGAGTGGGAATAGATCAGCAGCAGCTTTGAGAACTTCCCATGACAGAAGTTAGATCGTCAGCCTCTGAGAGCCTGTTATCCTGGGAGCAATCACGAGAATTCCTGCTCCTCAGTGGAGACCCTGCACTTTCTGTAGGCTCTCACTGACAAGGCAGGCTGGCTGCGTGTCCCGCGTGCCTTGCTCTGTCCCTGTAAGGATAGCGTGAGCAGGCCCATGAGGGTTCTGGTCCTGTAGGCGTGTGTTTTGCTCTTAAAGTCTCTGTTGAAGTGGGGCATTCTAAGCAATGTTCCCCTGACCTGTATTCTCCTGGGCGGGCAACAGTGCCATGATAAATTTTCATGTGTTCTCTTTCCCTGTTCCTAAATTTTGCTAAAATTGCTAAAAAGCTTCTGTTGGTCATTTTAAACTTGACATCAGTATTTCTTTCATTCTGGTTTTGCATTTAAATACAGAGCAAATTACAGGTCAGAAATATCCTCCCACTGCCTCCCAGAAACCCCAAAACCAAAAAACCCACCCATGCAAAGAAAAACACCCCCAAACCACTCTACCAATATATGAAATGATTGATTCTGGGAAACTTGCAGCTGTCATAGTTAACACTCAAAATATCATAGTCTCTCTTTCTTATACCTCTTCATCCACTTCCAGAGAGAGTGTTGGAAGTTGCTAAGAGTGTTGTGACATACCCATAAATTATAAAGTCAAGCAGAAAGTATGAGTGAAATGACACCTGCCATATGAGTAAAATGTATTCTGGAATGATGCTATTTTATTACTAGTAAGAATCTTTCATATCCCCAAACAAAAATGCTTTGTAATACCCTAGAGACATGAATTCCATTATTCCATTTCTTTACAGCAAACAGAGGGATGTGCTTTGTATTTAAGGCAAATGTGTAATGCCCTGATAATTGCTACAGCCAGAGAAGTTGGAAGTGATTATCTATATAATTATCTGAAAGACAGTACTTGAAATCTACTCCGTTACCAGCCCTTTGAATTTATTAATCAATTAAGTTTTTAAAGGAACTATTATCTCTTCTTATCTCAACATTTGTACTGAGGTTGTGTTCAGAGACTGGGAACCTCTTATGAAGCTCCGTGTGCACTGATTGGAAGGGGCCGAGAGGAAGGAGTTGCTGGTTTGATTTAAAAAAAAAAAAAAAAGAATTTAAAAAAGTCTTGAAAACCAAACAAATAATAAATAATATAAAATTAAAAAAAATATTCTAGTGTGGTCTCAGGGTGGGATGCTAAGAGAAAATAATACTTTTTTTTTTCCTTTGGAAAGTGTCCATGTGTCAAATTTTACTGCATTTTTATATTTAGAAAACTAATACAGCTTTTGGGAGCTGGTGCTTGCAGCTTTCTGCTATGATGTAGTTTTCTGCCATGAGAATTCTGTCCTTAACAGACCTGAAATCTGATGGTTAGGTATTAATCACTCTAAATGATTGAAAGGCAGAAATAGGTGCCTCTTGGTGAGCATAGAAACTTGATTTAAATAGTCAAGGAGAAATTTAGGAGTTGGTGACACACTGGATTTAGAGCATTTGCCTGTTACCTCAGGAAGCTTAAGTTAAAACCCTGAACTAGGTCACAAGTGAAAATGAGATTTATGGTGATGTACAGTGAAAAATTGGCACAGTGCATTACCTTGCTGCCAAGTACCTCAGCTGGCCTTGCCTATGTGCTTTTTGCTCCACATTTTAAAATACTGTAGCATGTTTGGTTAATTATAGAAGTCTTATAAAATACATATATATGGCTCAGTATATATATACATATGTATGTTTAAACTACATACACAAATGCATAAAGATTCATAAATAACTTTATCCTTCACTTATGTTAATCCTGTGATTAGATCAAAACCTGTAGCCAATCTTACTTTAACGTAGAAACCACTGAGATTGAATTCTATTTAAAGGTAAGGGAAGTAGGCAGAATAAGAGCCCCCCTTGGCTTAGCTGTGAGCTTCTGAGTCTGCTGAAAAGAGAACTGTACCTGAGATGGAAAAGCAGAGAAATGCCTGGTGAGGACTACAAGGGCATTACCAGGGTGTGCAGAGATGCAGAAAAGCATCTTCAGGAAAGCAGAAGCTCAGCTTAAATTGAAATTGATCAGAGGTATCGAAAACTATAAGAAAAATGTTCTTCAGGTATGTAAGCAAGCAGGAACAGAACACAGCACTGCCTGTTGTTAAGCAGGAGAGGTGAATCAGTCACCAACACTGTGGAAAGACAGAGGTTCTCAACACGTGGTTCATGTCTGTCTTTGCTGGCGCTGCTGAGCCCCAGGCTGTGGCAACAAAAATCAGGTTGATGCAAACACAGAGCTACCGTCAGTGAAGGAGTTGGTATGGGAACCATTACAGGAGCTTGACCCCTGCAGATCAATGGGCCCTGACAAAATCCACCTGAGGCTGTTCAGAGAGCTGGTTCGTGTTGTGAGGCTGTGCTCCGTGATCTTTACATCGTGGAGATTGGAGGATGTTCCAGAAGACTGGAAGAAAGCTCATGACAACTCCGTCTACAAAAAGGGCGAAAGGAGGGTCCAGGAGATTATAGGTCTGTCAGTCTTGTCTCTGGGAATGTTATGGAATGAATTCTGCTGGGGTCTATTACAACTCAGATGAAGAACATGAGTAGGAAAAATTAGCAGAGATTCACCAAGGGCAAAATGTGCTTGACAAACCCGATTGCTTTCTATGACAAAGTAACCTGCTTGTTGATGTGGGGTGAGACATTGTCTACCTGAATTTCTCAAGGCTTTTGATATGATTTCCCAGCACCCTTGTGGTACAGAAATGGATGTGTTCAAGACTAGACAAGGAGTCTGTGCAGTGGGTGGGGAACTGTCTGCCTGGTCCTGTCACAGGCAGGATCTCCTTGGGATCAATATTGGGCCCAACAAGTGGTGATCTGGAAGACAGGATGAGGTGTACCCTGACAGAGCTTTGAGATGTTAACACAATAATGCCAGAACATACGCTTAACCATGTTGCTTTTGGAAATGGAGACTGCCTTGTGGAAAATAAAGCCTAGAAAAAAAGCCAACTCATGCTGTTAAAGAAACCTAAAGTATAACTTTTTTGTTTGTTTTCAACAGGAGGAATAACATAAGGATAATGTGTTACTCTGAGTGATCTTACTTTGAGATCACCCTTATGTTACTGTAACACAATCTATGAAGGTACAGAACTTTTCTAAATGAAATAACAGTGTTAATGTGGTAGGAAAAAGTAAGTAATAGGACCACTTCAGTCTGGTGGAATGTGTTTGGTTTTTTTTTTTTTTTTTTATATTAATTTCTTCATTATCTTGGCAACATTTGGCCATAAAAATAACTCTTGGCTGAAGCGAACATTGTAAAATGTTAGAGCAATGGGGTGTCTCCCTGCTTCCTGGCAGATTCTTTTCTAATTCCTATTTGCTTCTAATAGTAACTGTCTGCATACATGAGAAAACTTTGAGATTACTGTTAATATTCTTCTGAATCAAGACTGAATTCTTAGAACTTTGACTCTTTCAAACCTTGCTCTTTTTTTGAGAAAATGAAGTAACCATGACAGGAAACTGAGTGCAAGAAGTTTGGTCAGTGGATTGGGTAGATGGTCTGCCTCTTACTCAAAACAGGAATTATTTTTATACAGCTTTTCGACCTTTGACATTTTATATCCGGAGTAGCATTTACAGCCGTATTTAGATGAGATGATGATATGGGGTATTGTATCATGTCTTGTGTTTGTATCAAATGCCAACTTGATTTCCTATCAATTCTTAATTTTAAGCATGGTGGCAGACCTATTTATAGGCAGAATTTTGGATGCCATCTGTGAACTAGCCTGAGCATTTCTAATAGAATATATGCCTGTCTTACATGATTTTGTCCAACCATGATATTAAAATAGGAAATATGAAATGTCTGTAGTATTCCAGATAAGAGTGGTGAAGCTACATTTCTTTCACTTCCACTTCTTTTCACTAAGTTTTTTCCAGGTCAATGGAGGATATTGTGCTATTTGCAGTATCTCTTAAAAGGCACTGATCTCCAAGTTGAGATGGAGGACCACTGCCACCTGGAAAATATTGGCAAGATTTGAACTGTTAATTGGTGTAGAGATTCTGTAGAAATACGGAGTTTGCTGTTGAACTCTGTAGATTGATTCAACTCCACTCAATTTTATAGGAAGTTTTCATAAATATTACATATAAATCCATCTGTGTAAAACTAAGTAGAATAAAAACTTTCTTCGTTCTTAACTTCTGAATGTTTGAGGGTGATACAGTGCTTAGTAGTGGTGTATTTCTTTTCTTAGATTCAAGGCAATCAACATTTGGATTGGTTTTTTTAGATGGTTATGGCTTATACTCACATATTTGAACGAAATATATATGCATGTAATCTGAAGAAAAATCTGAAGACAAAAGTCAGGATGGCTTTTTTCAAGATCCATTCTATGCAGCTATACTTTCAGCAGTATTATTTTTTCCCTTTCTGTATCAAGCTTTTAAATGAAAATACTCCAATCATTTGTGCAGTGGGAGAGATTACTGTGCCTGTTATTCACCTTATCTCTTGGACTCTATTCACCTATAATTCTGTGAATCATTTTGTCAAAAAAACTTGAAATGGATCATTCTGACATGTGCTATTACTGGAAACTAAAGGGGGAAAATTTTTTTACATGAAGAAAAAAGTAGAAAGCTCTTTAAGCGTCAGTACTTTTCTTTGGACTTAATATTTAGAGCCATGAGGAAGGAAAAAAGTCTGCTTTAGTGTCTCTAATTCACAGTGCTGGTATCTGGCAACTGCTTAGTTCTAACCAACACAAATGGTGCCGTGTTGTGATGGCTTGAATGACTTGCATTATAGTACACAAATGCAATGCAGCGGTCACGATGGAGACCATGGGTGCACAGGAGTTTTAATTTTTGCTAGTAGTGCCTTTGTGCTGGTGTCATGCTAGTGCTTTGTAAGGTGAATGAATAATGAATATGAATGTTCAGAAGCTGTTGACGTAGTTGAGTAATAGAAAAAGGGCTGTTATGAAAAATGCAGGAGTTTTTTTGAAGACCTTTATCACGAATATAAGCAAATAGAATTTTTCCTTTTTTTTTGGAGTTCATTGCTGTTTAAGTAGGGCTCTTCACTATGCAGTGTGGCCACAGAAGTTACTGTCTTTTAAGTGAATACTTATATCGGAGAAAGAAAAAAAGATTTTCCTACTGACCAAGTGATTATAAATGAAATTTTCCATGCAGCAATTTCCAGCTGATGCGAGCTGCATTGATCCCATATAATACTGCCTGATAGTGGCAGAACTGGATTTGAATTTCTACACTTGAGTGGGCATAATTAACCTCAGTAAGAGGAACCAGAGTAATACCATTTAGTTCCTCCTGTGGAGGAAGTTGGCACTCTTGGGGAATTACAGGTTGTACACAAATCAGCATAAAAGCATTTCTTCTGCTACTTAGATTCAGGAGAACTGGCCACATTATGTATATTAAATAATTCTCTGGTTGCAGTGCTGGTCAGACTATAGCTGGAGAAGTAGGCACCATTTTGAGGTGCAGATGGCTTGGAAAAGTTCTAGAGGAAGGAAGTCTAGAAAATGACTCACGAGGATTGCTAGATTAAATTGCTTTTTTCAGAGAAGAAAAGGCTGAAGGTAGATGATTGTAAAAGATGAGCACAAAGAGGAAGAATATCACGTGATTTCCAGCTCTGCATTCAGGAAATAAGTTCAAGTAAGAAAAAAAGGTGAATTAGACATTCAGAAATACTTTCTAATAATAAGTCAGTACTAAAATAGATCGCTTAAGAAGGTTGTAGACTTCTGTCATTGGAATTATTAAGATCAATTATACAAATAACTGAAAAAAGATTTCAGTATAGTTGGGATAGATGTTAGGGCATGCTGTAATTGAAATGGCAATTTAAGGGTTTTTGGAAAAAAAGAAAGTCAGGTACCACCTTGTGAGGAGGTAGAAGAAAACTCTTGAGTAGTGCATGCGGTATTTTCACATTTTAATTAAAAATAGAATAAATATTACATTTTATATTATAAAACTACTTTTATCTTCTGCATCTGATTTGTTTACCGGGTCTGCTCAAGACTGTGCCCACACTTTCTTATTTCAAGTCAGTTTGTAGATTCCCTCAGAGTCACACATTCAGATATCCTATTTGAAACAACCTGTCCTGGTCTGCGTTCTGTGAGTTTATATAATCTTGTGCAGCCTAAGCAAGGGAACAGATTTCATTTATGTAAGTGAAAATATATTGCATAAGTAAGATGCCACGTAAATTTGAACTTTGACAGCAACATCTACTCCTGTGCAGAATACTTTCAAGTTGTTTTGGGGACTATTACAAAAATGTGCTATAGAATAATGACCTTTTTCAGAAACAGAGCACCTGCCAGAATAAACCTTAAATTAATGTTTTGCACCAATCAGACTTTATATCCCAGCTAATTTAGGTGTTTTGTTTTTTTATTTTAACACAAGTGGTAAGCTTCTTGAAATACAGGATATATCCTTATGTGGAAAATTGTTCATGAGTTTTAATTTTGATTTTACTTTTCTGGGATTTTTGGATTGTTTTGGAACTCGGTTTTTTAAAAAATAATTTAGAAGGATGAACTCAGGCTGAACTGAATTAATCACTAGGGTTTGCACTTTGCAACAGATACTGCTACTTTGTCAATGAATAAACTGAAATCTATTTAAGAGCAGGCCTGTGATTACTTGGCATGTGAAAAGTTGTCATGAATGTCCTTATTGTGTTTCTAAATATACCTTCTTCTATTAATGCAAAGCTGTATGTGACAAGCAGAGCAGTGTGATTGGCATATGCAAATATTTTCTTAATGTATTAAATATTTATTCCTCTTGATTAGTCATTGAAGAAAAATTAGAGCTACAGTATGTTCAGTATATCCTGTTTTCATATGTGCTGTGAAGAAAAGAAAACAACAGCAAGTTATACAACAAATGTAAAAATACAGGAAAGTCAAATGCAAATTCTTTGGATTTTTGTCAGGTGCTAGTCAATGCTTTATGCCTGAAAAAGAAAAATCTAGCTTTGTCAGAACATACTGTTTTTCAGATATTCCTTTGAAAAAATACTGGAAAACCTTCTTAGTCTGTCACTCAATATTGTGGTATGAGAAATGGCCTCTTGATCACTTCTACATTTCTTTCTCACTGATCCAGGCTTGTGCTGTCAGGTGGTCTGAATTTTTTTCCCCTTCTTTATTAATATATTCAGCTGATCTCACATCTGTGCAATCTCTTTCCCTGCTGTAAATGTTAGGCACAAGGTCTCAACTAGAAAGATTGCCAGTACTTCTATTTATGAAGAACTTGATCTTATAACTTTGAAGCACAGTTATTGATTTTTATTTCTTTTTAATAAAACATATTTTCATAAAAGATGAAAAGGAGATGGAACAAAATTTTTCAGCAATGGAGAGAAGAGCTCTTGACTGACACACCAATACTGATATTGAGATGAATCCATAAAGCAAAATATGCTCTATATTATATATTCAGATACATCTGAAGTAGGAATTGCAAAGTAATGCAACATTTCTTAAAATTATCAGTAGAAGTGTGACACTAAGTAATGTAGTCATAAATGAATTTCTTCTTAGCTCTTTATTTAATAGTGAATATTTGTAATATTATGAATGTACCTTAGGCTTTGTTTCTCCTCAAGCACTGATGTTATAAATCAGACCTCTGTCCATCTACCAGCAGTTTTGTGGATCTTCATGTTCTGCTGATGACAGAACATAGCCAGTGACTTTCCTGATTTAAATTAGTGCCCCTCTCTGAAAGATTTGGTGATATTATTTTTTGCAGGAAGATACAGGAGATGACAAGACTGCGTTTTTCACAGATCTATAAATATTACAGCAGGAAAGGCCATTTTAATAACCTGCTCTGACGTCTTAAGTATTGCAGGGCATAGATTTCATCTGACTACTCCTTGACTTCGGACCAATCATTTCTGACTGAACTAGAACGTACTTTTTTCTTGAAATGCATCAGTCTTGGTTTAAAGTCTCTGCAGTGGTAAATATAAATATTGCCACTGCACATTCTAACTCAGTTGTATTTGCCATTATTTTATAGCAGCGGTAATATTCCAGGTGAATGTAGATCTCCTTTTATTGCACATTCTGGTGGCTCTGTGTTGGCTTTAGCCCTTGCATTTCTGGTGGATCTGTCTGCTAAGTGAAACACCCTGCAGTGTCACACACCTTTCTTGGAAGCTACTGCGGGCCGATTACGTTAATGAGTGACTGATCTGTCACTGGTGCTTCTGAATGCCCTTAAATGTGCACCATCCTGACGTCTTTCTGTTATTTGGTAGATCTGTTTTACAGTATACCGAGATGGGAAATGGTCTCTTGGCATGCACCCTCTAACTCTTTATAGGCTTTGATTATAACCTTGCCAACTAGAAAAAATCTTGTTGAAAATATTATCAAAGCTGATGTGCAATTTCAAACGACAATATACAGCATCAGCTACTCCCCTGTGTGTTCTGTTTAGAAGGGTGGAGTCTAGGTGTCACAAACCCTGTGGTGTCTGAGCAGGCCACACAAATTGTTCTGGCTTCCTCTCATCATTGAGGCTTTCTCAGTGCTGAGCAAGGAATGGGGTGCAAGGCAGACGCCTCTGCNTCTAGGTGTGACAAACCCTGTGGCGTCTGAGCAGGCCACACAAATTGTTCTGGCTTCCTCTCATCATTGAGGCTTTCTCAGTGCTGAGCAAGGAATGGGATGCAATGCAGGCACCTCTGTGACTAATGAGTGAATAGTCAGGTTGACTCATCTGGATTGTGGTTATTTGGCAGAATCATTGTTAGTCACAGAGGTGCCTGCATTGCATCCCATTCCTTGCTCAGCACTGAGAAAGCCTCAATGATGAGAGGAAGCCAGAACAATTTGTGTGGCCTGCTCAGACACCACAGGGTTTGTGNGGTGGAGTCTAGGTGTGACAAACCCTGTGGCGTCTGAGCAGGCCACACAAATTGTTCTGGCTTCCTCTCATCACTGAGGCTTTCTCAGTGCTGAGCAAGGAATGGGATGCAATGCAGGCACCTCTGTGGCTAATGAGTGCATAGTCAGGTTGACTCATCTGGATTGTGGTTATTTGGCAGAATCACTGTTAGTCACAGAGGAAAACTGTGCTGATGAATACCTGGCTTTATTTGAAAGAGAATATTGCTCTTGGGCAAGGGGTTATGTGAAAGTGGTACTGCTTATCTTTGTTAATTATGGGATTTGGTATTTGATAACACCTGGAAAGAAAAATAATACAGAAAAGTTCTTGGTATGACTCAAGAAACTTAAAGTAATTCCCTTCTGTCTTGCTATGTATTTATTTTAAATAGAACAAGCCCTTATCTTACCATTTTCTGCAAACAATATTGCAAAGCAATGTCGTGCTCTTACATATTTACTTTTTTTCTCGACAAAGTGAAATGGCTGTTTTAAAGGCTCTCTACTCTTCCAAAAGAAACTACTTATCAAAAAATTACCAGCCTAGGAGACAAGGGAAATTGTTTGTACTTTACTAGTAACAAAGGGGGCTGATTTAATAAAAACAACTCTTGTAAGTCACCTCCATTGCGCTGTACAACTACTAAGAAGGCAATGGTCATGACTGCAAATGAGTACTTGTAATAGTTCACATTTCTTCCAGGAAAATAAATGTTCTCTGGATTGCTAAATAAGACTTTACTTCTGTAAAGCATTGAAATGATTTTGATTGGAATCTTATGTATTACTGCCTTCTATTCAAAAAAACCCACACAAAACAGGCAAACAAAGCTTTTCTTATTCAGTGATACTTAATGATTCTTTTTCAACAATATAGTGAGAGAAATGAGCGTTTCTGAGGATTTATTTGTATTTGTTACTATTGTTGTAACATTTTAAAGAGAAGGACGATCTGTTTCCCCAATGGAGTAAGGCCACTAGAGATGTGTGTTAAGGCCTGAACATAATCATAAAGGATGCAGAAAACAGAATGGATTAGTGAAGATACAATGTGGTAAAGATACCAGGCTCTTTCAGAAAGCTTTTATGTTAATAGATTATTGAATTTCATCTGCTGTTTTATCACTGCATAGATTAATACAAAGTAATAGATATGAATGGATGAAAAAGGTTCTCTTTCTACATTAAAGGAATTTCTGTATGGGATGAATATTGAGCTATTATCACTCAAAAAAAAAAGTTACAGCAGATTTTTCTGTTTCAAATGTCAGAATAGTAGTTTTTGAAAGATCAAATAAAGTCTTAAATGGGAATAGAGAATAAAATGGAAATAATATTGCTACTGTACAGATTCATGGTTCACTTGCATCTGGAATACAATATGCTGATCTCTTGCATCTCAGCAGGCTCTAGGAGAATACAAAAGATTTATTAAAAGCAGTAAGCAAGGATTTCTCAGGTTGGAAAAAGGGCAGAGGAGGGAAAGAAGGGAAATAAACCACAGATCATTACATTTTGAGTGATATAAAGCATGAACCCAAAGGCACAGCTGTGGACTGAAAGTGTCTCTGAGCTGCAAGTCATTGAAGGTGGTGTAATGCTGTGTGGAGTATCTGTGGGGATTTACTCCTTCCTGGGTAATCACTGGAAAGCGCTGTCAAGAGCCAGGGTACTGACTGGGAATAACAGAGGAGCAGGCTGACAGATATGCTTATTTAAATTTATATCTTAATTTGTCTTGATCTAGGAGAGTTTTCCCATGGCTGGTGGTGTCTAATTTCAGAAGTAAGTTGTAAGGCAGTGGCAAAGTAAATAAGCAAAGCAAAGAAAAATGCTCTTTAACAAAACTCCCGTACATTGGCTTGGATCCATTTTTTGTGAAAGATAATTTAAATTATTTGCTACTGAATTAGAAAAAATACAGCTGAATGCCTGGGGAAGAAAGCAAATCAATGATATAGAATAATCAGAATTCAAGTTTTTATGACCACAAATAGTGTGATGAGAAATATGAAGAGAGACTTGACTGTTTTCCCTACACCCAATATTCTTTTCATCCAGAAAGATTCTGTTGGCATATTGATGATTCATGTTCTGTTGTGTTGTCTCTGGTTTGTTACAGCCCTGTTTTTCCTCTTGTAGGTTAACAGAACCTTCTGGATATTTAACAGATGGACCTATAAATTATAAATATAAAACTAAATGCACGTGGTTAATTGAAGGATAGTAAGTATCTATTTTCATAGCTTAAATTTTCTGAACAGTTTGGTACTATGTGTTCTAGAGATCAAAAGAACTCTCATAGAGACTGCATGAGGATACAATATGAACAGTTTTGGTGTTTTGTTTGTTTGTTTTGGTTTTGTTTAAATATTAGATAGAATAAAAAAAAATGGTAGTAGGATTTTCAGGATTGCTCAGAGTTGGCCAAATTCCATTCCCATTCAAATTGCTGGCAAAAATTAGGCTGACATCAGTATTTGGCCAGTGGTACAGGACCTCAAAACCCAGTGGTAAATTTGTTGCATATCTGAGTACCTTTACATAAGTTCCAAGAGTAGTTACAGAATCCCTTTATTTATCTCAATACCTGACTTATCTTATTTAACTCATATCAGTGATAAATCAGGAATGGCCTCAAGTATAGAATGCTTTTATTCAGTTATGTGTTTGTCAAAAGTTAGCGTTTCCATGAATTATTTTCTTTTGCATTCTTCAGTTCCTCAGGTACTTAGTTTTAAAATAGTTTTGTGCCTGCAGTTTAGATACCTCATGCCTGTTGCTGATTTTTCAGTTTATGCACTACGGAAGCACACAGACATGCCTGAAGAAATAATGAGACACATAAATTAGTATGGCTAAGTGTTAATGGCACAAATTGGCTACGTTTCAGGAGGATTTTCCTCCTCCCCAGGATATGGGTCAGGATTTTGCTGACTCTAGTTCAGAGTTCTACTAACATTCTAGAAAAAAATTTACTCCTTCTGCATTTCCATGTTGCCATCATCTCAATTACCTTAGATACATGGTCCACTGGTGCATTTCATCAATGATTTGTCTGATCTAAATTGGATCTGCCTGTATGCAGATAGTAATTTAAACAAAGCAGCAGTGAAGTTACAGGTGGTTGCAAAATCATTTAAGATGAAGTTTAAAATCTAGGTGGCGAGGCTGAATATCTGTCTGACCTAGCTAGACTTCTCTTTTTACTCAGGCTACCTCAGGAATATTTCCACTGTGCTGCACTAAAGTGGAAACTCCTCAGGACCGCAGGCAAACCCTGCTTTGAAGCTGTTCCCCACTGCAGTCCTGCTGTTCTCAGGAGATGGCAGAGGGGGTAGCTGGAGGAATCAGTGTGCTGCACAGTCTGGGGAGGAGCAGAGCAGCCCAGTAACACCGTGCCAAATGTCAGCACACAAGGAAGTCACATATGTGTAGAATACTCTGCCTTAAAAAATGAACAAAGAGCTCTCTCCAAAGGATCTGTCACAAAACCCCACGTCTTCCAAATTGACAAATTGCACTCAAGCCTGTCAGTAGTGAGGAGAACTAAAAGAAAATAATAATTATGTTTCATGGAATATATATGTATCTATGTATATCTGATAATTCTGTGATATGTGAAAATTCCCCTTTCAGAAAGGTTACAGATCCATTTGGACCTCAGCCAAAATCTGGTGACATTTCCCGTGTGTTGGCAGAGGGGAGGAGGCAGGCACTTGCACTAATATTGGTTGCAATTTTAGACTTGTGTTTTAAGATTTTTATTTTCAGTAATTAGTTTAATGCTGGAAAGAGGATGTGTAGGTGATTTTATCTTGAAAGATTCTTTAAAGTTCATAGTCCTGACGTTGTTAAGTAAAGCAAGCATATTAAAATGAGATATTTTAATTGCTCTAAATTTGTGGTTCTGAACACTGATAAAATCTGGTGAAGTTAAGCCTCTTATTAACATTAGGGATTATTAGCTGTGGAATGAGTATGTTATTTTTAAATTTTCTAAGATAAAGTAAAATATTTGCTCACCTTGGCTTTTGTTATTTAACACTTTGAAATGTTGCTACTCAAAATGTTTTAATAGAGTGATGTTGGCATGATGAATTCTACTGTGAGTTCTTTATCTTACAAGCTCAGTAATTCTGTAAATAAGGTGTTACATCAGTGTTCTTTTTTTCAGCCCAAATGCGATACTAAGATTACGATTTAATCACTTTGCCACAGAATGTAGTTGGGACCATATGTATGTATATGATGGAGATTCAATATATGCACCTTTAATAGCTGTATTTAGGTGAGTGTATTTATTAATCTTTCTGTCCAAGTAGTCATGTATTAGACATTTTCAATTATTGGGGAAAAAAGTAACATTAGAGGCTTTAATATGTTAACTAGCTTGCTTTCTTATCTTAATATTGTGGGAACATGCTTGTAAAGTTGTATTAGAATGCATTCCAAAACGTTACAGTTTTGGTTAGGTAATCATAGCAGAAATCCATTATTTGGATACTTACTGCTGACATTGCATGGAATGTTAATGCTTATACACAGGCATTTTCCCTGGAAACCCCTGCCTTACCTTGCAGAGACATGGACAAGTTTTATACACATTTTATGACTTGTTTTTTAAAAAGAAGTTTTAAAATTATGAGTTATCTTGTTAAACTCCCTCTTTCCTTTTTTATTTCCTCAATTATGCCAAAGATTGCTTAAAATATATTTCTCTTTCTCTTTTCCAGTGGTCTAATAGTCCCTGAAGTGCGTGGAAATGAAACAGTTCCTGAAGTGGTTACTACATCTGGCTATGCATTGCTACACTTTTTTAGTGATGCTGCTTATAACCTAACGGGGTTTAACATTTTTTATTCGTAAGTATTTTTGTACTAAGTAATTACCTTTGTTTTTTCATAGCATAAGAGTCATACTTAGTGGTAAGTGTCTAAAATCAGGGAGCTGGGCTTGTAATAAATTATTACGGTATGAGTTAGGGGAAGAAACTCCTAGAGATAGAGTATTTTTTTTTTTTTGAGTGAAGTCACATGGCCTTTCCCAGAGTATGTTTTTCCTATGCCATATGGAACTAGAGTGTATCCTCTCCAGTGTTTATCCAACACATATAGTTGTCATATGGACTAGAAGGGAGATTATATCTGCTGTCATATAAATTCCCTTCTATTGAACTAGGATCATCTGTTGCTTGCTTTTTCTTGCTGAATTTACTATGGCTTTTGAAACCTTCCCTGCAATTCCACTTGGATTTTTGTGCCAGTCACAAAGATTTTATTCCCTTTCTTTTCTTCTCCTCAGGTATTTCCCCTCGTATTTTCCATCTCAGTCTGCATTCTGTCTTCGTAAATCTTATCTGCAGTGTGTGGCTTTTAGTTTCTCTGATGGTGAAGTCTAATCTGATAGGACCATGATTGCTTTTGTCCAGCCTCCTTTTCCATGTCAGCAGCTCTAAAGATGCATCCAGCAGGCCTGAGCCTTTTCCTTCTTAGATGCACCAGTTGTTTGCAGCTTCTGTCTCATTTGGGATGTGCATGTGACACAATGCAACATCTCTTCCTATTGGATGCCTTGGTTCAAGAGCGAGTTGCTTGGTTCTGTTGGATCTGTTTCTTCATGTGACAGTTTTTCCATGATTGGGAATGTGCCTGTTCCTCTCAGTCCCTTCAGATTCTGAAATACCAGTTACTGGGATGTGGTGGCCAGCACTGCATTTCGTATGTAGAAGTACATGTAGTATTTTTGTCATATTCTTTATTATGTTTAAAATTCCTGTTTGTATTTCTGCCCATAGCTTTGCTCTTGGCACATTACTTGTTAAATTGTCTGTGGGAAGATTATTGCTGTAATTTGCAGCAGATTGCCCACCTTTGACCAGATAATAAATAGCTATTCAAAGTTTAGGAAACCTCACTAAATGTATTGCATTGGAAATGGCAGTCTAGAAGACTGGGTATTTTTAATTTTTGTCAGTTGATATCAGTAAAATGCAATCACCTGGCAGACTTTCTACTGTAATTAGATACATTTTTCAGTTATCCCTGAAGCTTTTATTACACTTTTTTTTATTTGTCTTGGGAGCAAATGGCAATAAGACTTGGCATTCTTAAGAAATGAATGTATGTGCATTTTTTCATTACTTGGTAATGTGGTGCATGCTGCATATCATTACCTAATTTTTTTTTGTAGATTTAAAATAAATGAGAGAACTTGCCAGTTTCAAATCCATGGCATACATAACTCATGAAATTCTATGTACTCTGTTCTTCTGTGTCTTTTATTGCAATGGATACTTATAAAATATTTTTTTTAATGAACCAACAGTAATAACACTTTTTATGATAAAGAAGTACTTACAATTACTTTTTATGACTGCATTAACTTTACTTCTGTCACTGGTCTACTGCGCTCTGCTTCTGTTATCCTCTTCCTTATTTTTCCACCTCATCTTGCTGGATCACTTGCATTCCTTTATTTTGGGGAAGGCAGAAACACAAAATCTGCGATTAAAGTGCCATTCCAGTAGCAAACAACTGTAATTACTCCAGATCGGCGTGAGTAAATTTTCTGTTCCTGGCTATCAGGCAACTTTCTTCCAATTCTGCTGATCCAATTTTTCTCATTTTGTTTGAATCCTTAATGAACCAGTTGGAGTGGGAAATAGTCTACTTTGAAGCTAATATCTCTCCTGCTGGAAAAACTTAACTGTTCACCTTCCTGCAGAACAGTCCGTGTGAGGTTGGGGGAGAGGTTCCTCACAGCTGGAGCATACAGCTGTTAATGCCATCCGTGGTTTTCATGCCACGTGTGTTACCAGGCAAAACCCTCAGGACACGTGCAGGTTGGAATTTTCTATTTTAGCAGTGTAACAGAATCAGTCCTTTGAGATGTGAGTCTCTAGAAGACAAAAACGTGTTTCCTGACTGTCCCACCACAGCCATATCTTGTCAAAGGCCAGCCTTGACAAATTCTTTGCTAACTTTTAACAGCTCCTTCCTCATTCAGTAAGAGCAAGGAAGACTCTGAACAGTATCCATCTCTCACATCTACAGGAAGTGGTCTGTATTACCGTCAGGGCTTTGTAGTAACACTTTATTCTGAGCTTGCCATGAGTCGTCAAAAAAAGTTTCAAACCCTTTTTGGACTTCAACAGGCAAATACTGCCTAAGTTCATGGAAACTCCTGGACCCACATACTTCTGTGTCCTCCATCTCCCCTTATTTCAAGGGATTGCCTGCATTTCTGGAACCACTCTGCTTAATTTTGCTCTCCAGTTGCCTGTGACCTCAGTGTTTGGTAGGGCGTATCACAGAAGTGCTCACTCCCATAACAGTCACAGGCTTCTTTCAGCCTAAACCCTCCTGTTTTTGCATCTTGGACTGCAGAGTTAAGGTGGCCCTTTTATTAAGGGTTCAAACCATGAAGTGCTACCTGTAAGTAGTTTCAGGATATTAGCCATCCTGTATTTTTCTTTACTTGTTTTCCCCTCTTTCATTCTCCCCAGATGTTAGGCATACTGTTTATAATATGGACCAAAGCTACTCCGGAAAACCCTTTAACTGTATACGTTGCTGGAGAGTTTAAGCTCAATTACTTCCAGTGTGGTTGTTTCTAGAGATAACAAGCATTTGAAGGAACTGAGTGCTTATACTGGAACATAGGAGAAAAATAGGTAGTGATCTGTCCAGGCAGGGCCTGTCCTTCTGCTTAATGTCAATACTTGTTGCAGTGCAAGGTATTCGTGATCCTAAGTGCATCACAGACTTGGTATGTAAGAGTGGATCAACACCTTTTGAGCTCATTTGCCTGTAAAATTATCATTAAACTTGTGTTTTATCAGTACATAGAAATTTTTCATAGTAAAATATATTTTATCTATATACTTTATAGATATATATCTATACTTTATCAGATGAAACCACTGTCATCAGCTCATGGGTCTTAACTTTCCTTATCTTACGTTTTTTTTTTTTTTTTTTCAGAATTAACTCTTGCCCTAATAACTGCTCAGAACATGGCAAGTGCACAACCAGTCTGTCTGTTCCAAGCCGGGTGTACTGTGAGTGTGACAAGTACTGGAAAGGAGAGGCCTGTGATATTCCCTACTGTAAAGCCAACTGTGGGAGTCCGGATCACGGCTACTGTGACCTGACAGGAGAGAAGCTCTGTGTTTGCAATGACAGCTGGCAAGGTAAGGCTTGCTTAGTTTAGTGTCTAGGTAATTTGATTTTCTTCCCCCACTCCTTTTAATGTCACATCATTGCATCATATTTTTAGTGTTTCCCGAAGTAAGTATCCACTGTCTGGTTTTTGTTGGGTGTTATTTGTGCCAGCCTCTCAATGAAAAAGGAGAGTGAACTGTTTTGTTACAATGGTACAAGAGTGTCTGTGTGGACTAATGGATGTACTGTAAGCACGTGCTGCAGTTTTACTCCCAGTACCATAAGTCATTGTTTCTCATTACAGATAAATTATTTAAGATCCTAAACGTTTAATTCACTTACTATAATTATGCTAGATGCTTGTGGATTTTTGTTTTTATCTTGTTAAAAGTCTCAATTGGCTTAGCTTGCTATGCTTAGAAACTGTCATTCTCTCAACAGAAATATTAAAATGTCTCCAGATTACTTAGCTGATATGCCTTCTTCCCGTGACTTCCTGCCTCTGTTCCGTTTTATTGCTGTTTCTTTTGGCATGTCAAAGGAAATTACTTTTTAAGTCCTATTAACTGTCACACCTGTTACTCCACAGTCATGATGAGATTTAATACATTTCACTTAATAATTAATGAGTTGTTCATTCAAAGGCAGTCAGTGCACCTGCAGAAAGGAAGTGGTTTAGCACTATGGTCATTGAATGGAAATAGTGTAGGCTTATTACTGAGTCTTTTAAAACCTTCTAGGACTGTAGTGCACAAAAAGATCCTGAAGGCTTAATCTCTCTCCAGAAGCTGTGAATAGAATCTGCAGCAAGAATATTGCACTTTTATTTGTGCATGGATTCCTTGCAATGTCAGACCACTGAGTACAAAATGGGGGAATGTCACAAATATTTGGAAATGTTTTTTAGGCTGTACCTTCATATACAGTGCTATGAACTTAATGAGAAGTTCTGAGCACAAAATATAATTAAAAGTGTGACTACTGCTGCTAGTATCTTCCTTTCACCTAGCATTTCTGTACATTTCTGTACTCGCTTCTCACTCTTTCCTACAGTGCATAGGATCATATAAAGATAATTTGCTTCATTGTTCCTTGGATTTTCACTGAATCTACATAGATTTCAGTTAATTTTTTTCTTTTAAATTCTGTCACAGATGAGCTGTCTTGGATACATAATTGTTTTCCCTTACTAAGTACCAAAGTTTCCTTAAGCTCTCTGGGAGGCTACTTTCTTCTCTGTTCTTTTTCTTGGTTTATTTATACCTATATTCTCTGTAGTTTCTGTACTGATAGTATCTTCTGTGCAGATTATTTGCAATGCTGGAATCATACATTTTTTTCTTGCTGTCCAACAAGTTTTTTTTGTGTTTGATAATTCAGACCAAGTAGCCGAAGGGATCTGTATGCTTTAGGAGAGAATTTCATGTTTCACTTTTTATTACTATTTTTTTTATATCTTTTTTTGTTACATTAATGCCTGTATTAAAAAAAGGTCATTGAAGTGCATCGATTTGGATGTATAATAATTAGAACCCGTGATTCAGAACATAAATCCCAGAATTTCCTATTTTACTGCATGGAATTTTTCTTTTACAATCATGACATCTTGTGGTTATTGTTGAAGGAGCAGCTCTGAAGAGCATTACACATTTAAAACAAGTATTCTGAGAAAAGAGAACCCTTTTGGGTATTCTTTGGGATGGAATAACTTTTTTGAGTAAAAAGTAGGGTCCTTTCATTATTAGATATGTCTTGTGGAATTTAATACAACGATCTTGTAGAGATTGCAGCTGGCTACTAGTTGTACAAATATAGAATAAAGCTTCAATAAAAACTTCTAGGCTTTGAGGGCAAATAATTGACATAGTTTTTATTTTTAACAGACATATTTAACAAAACATGCACTAGTTAAATGTATTGTTTTTTTAAAAATCAGAATATTTTTAAATAATGCTAGTAATCTTAAATATTTCTGAGTTGGTTGGTGTCACGTAAGAACAAAATTTAGTATTACAGAAGATCTAGTTAATTTAAAATATTCACCCAACATGAGGGAGACGAAACTTTTTCCTAAGGAGTGCTTCCTTTATGAGTTCTGTACCTTATTACACTGTCCCAGTCCTGACTAATCTGTCTTGATATTATCTAACAGTATGTATTGATGCCTGCTGATAAAGGCTGTGGATGTAATTCAGGGAGGAAAAAAAAAAGCATGAAAACTACTGACTTGCTCTCTCTTTCTTTGCTAGGCATGTGTAAAAGAGAAATGGGGTCCTGACTGAGACCGAAGTGGTGGCTCTTGCACAATTTGACCTGTTTGAGAATTTTATAGAAAGATGCTTTTGCTGAACATGTTTTCACAGCCAGAAGATTCTTTTTGATACCAGGAACAGTGTGTCTTGGATTCTTTCAGGCTATAAAGGAGCAGAGAGATTTCCAAACAGTTAAAACTTCTGTGACAGGTGAAAAAATTCAGGATGACTGGAAGGATAGCAAACAGTTCCACATTTTTAAGAGAGTTAAGTGGACTACCTTTGAAAATGCTGAAAACATTCCTGACTACTGGGTGTAGACAGAGAAAAAAAAGAGTTGAAGGCTCTCTTGAATTTAAGAGAAACTTTATTGATACTTTGACCATTGAACATCAACACTGCAAACAAAAAGGGAATCTTTTAGGGAGGAATTACAGGGTGTGTTTAAATTAGTCTTACAGAGGATCAGTAGGGTACCTTCAAAGCAAATCTGGTCCTTCAGGTTTATTGTGTTTTGGATTGCATCGTGAGATGGTTTGGAAACAGAGGAAGTGCATTCCTTTTAGAAGGAAGTACACCAAAAGATGGCCTCTAGGGTTGCACAAAATGCACACCAACCACAAACAGGCATTCAGCCCTAATCCAAAGTTAAAATACCAATAAAATTTCTGGAAAATGTATAGTTAGTTGGTTCTCCCTACAGATCTGCGCCTAGCAGATAGACATGTAGCAGAAGACCAGATTCTGAAATTAAACTAATTAACTTCGAAATAAGTCCATTAGCAATTCAGGCAGCTTGAATTTTATAACATCTCTCTAAAGAAAAATGAGCCTTTATGTAAGGAGAAGAGTAAACAATGAAAGTATAAAAGGAACTATGACTACTGCAGTGTGAAATCAGCATTTTGCTGGCTTGGTACTATGGCATTTATTCTACCAGCATCTTGTGTATGGCCAGTGATGCCTTGTAGAGGCTGACCTGGAACAGAGGCTGGACAGAGTGAAAGGATAAAGGGCAGGGATTTATTGAAAGGCCTTCACAGGGTGCACCTTGAGCAGTGCAGGAGTCTCACAGAGACTATACCCCAGATGGACACAGTCACACGTTTTTCGGACAGATAGAAGTTTTATCCATTTGCATATCAGAGGTTAATTGTCCAATTACAGTTTCAGGCAGTGCAGTCCCACTTTCTTAGTTTGCTCCCCCCAGCTCACTTTTGTTTCCATTTCTCGGGGCCTGAGACAGTGAGGTGTCCTTGATTCTCAGGCCTGGGGAGGAATTGTTGTGTCTGACAAAAGTGGGAAAAGCAGTTGCTAACACTCTATATGGAGCTCAGGTATACACTGAAGAATTGCAGGATTACGAATACATGAAAATATAAAAGCTAATATCCTAAGGCATCACCAGAATGACTCTGTCAATGTCTAACTCAGGTTGTCCTGGAAGGATTCACTGGCGTTGAGTTTGTTCCCACTGCCTCAGTGGAAGGCTTTGATGTCCAACTCTCTTGTTCAGCCTGCCTTATTCCCCAATACTGAGATTTAGCAAAGCTGTGCTTCTGTGGTGCTGGTTTATTGAAACTGGTGGGGAAGGTTTGACATGGGGGCTCAGGCAGCAGCAGGTGAAATGCAGCACTGGGAAGAGCTTGTGCCAAATGCCTGGAGGTCTGAAATCTGAGATTTTGGCCCTTTTGCCTGGATGTTCTTGAACAGAAAGCACACGAGTGTCTTCAGAGATGAGGACCTGTGATGTAACATTTGCTTTGGACAGACCTGGTTTTGGAAGGAAAAAGAAAATGGAAGCAGATTTCTTATAACTGTTCTGCCCTGTGATAATGCCCTCTGTCTCAGTTTTGCTTTTCAGATCGTCTCGGCCAAGTATCAATGCAGAAAGGAGAAACTGCAGTTTTACAGTCTGGGAAATGTCCTCTTAAATATGTGTGCATTTATACTGTGTATGCATATAAAGACACACATTCAAGGAGTCTTTTCGTCCCCCAGTTTTAAGTTGAAATCCTGTTTCTGCGCTCCATATTTGTAGATTTTTTTAACATTGATCATAGAAATGAGAGTTGTCTGAGAAAAGTTTACGTCTGTAGAATTGGTAGGAAAGAATTGTCTTGTAATGAATGGTTATTTCATATGTACTGGAAATGTTCTTCAGATTTATCTTCAGCTGGAATTTAGCAATTTGACAAGCATCCTTGGAGAACTGTGCAATTTGTAAACAAAACATAGCTATCATAATTAGAAATTTTGTGTCTGAAAATTGTGTGAGAAAAATCAAGTGTCCTTATTGCAAGAGAGAACATCACAGGTAAATGAAGAGCCAGCTCCAGTTTTAAATACCTTGATGGTGTCATTTGACAATTAGTGAAAGCAAGTTTAACAGAATTTATTTGATTTGTTTCACTAAATGACTGCATTAAAGAAGTTGATAATGCTCTCTTTATCTAATTAGGATGAGATTTAGGATGGGAGTCCCCTGCTATTTGTGAGTTTTAGTGAAAAATGTAATCCATTTAGAATAAATCTATGACCTAAATATTTATTTAAAATGCATACACTTGAATCTACTAAAATAGAACATGCAAACACTTGAGTAAAAAAATGATCCCAAGCAATACTCTGTCCTGAATACAAGATGGAGATAATGCGGATCTCCCTGATAAGGTAAGATACTAAATTTACTTTATTATCTGTAGCACCTTCATTTACGATTAGGAAGAAAGTGATTCATGCAGCTTAAAACGTGTTAGCTTCATTTCAGCACCATGTAGAGTTCTAGAGCATAACTTGAGGAAAGAAATAATGAAACATATATTGTGATTAATAACAAAACATTTGAAATCTGAATTTATTTATGTAGTTCATACGAAGATAGTAAGAAAATTGACATGAAAATGCAGTATATTTTATCTGAACCTCAGCATTCGATGACAGGAAATCATTGAAAGTGAAAAGTGCAGTGCATACATAAGGAAACAGTCAGGGGAACCCAGGTGTTCATCATGAAATATGAGTGGGTGTGCTGAATGAGTAACTTAGGAGGGAAAGATAGCAGTGCTCCTTAAAGGCTGATCTTGGGACTGATACTGTTACATAATTTTTGTAATCTACCCATAGGGCTGCCAGTGAACTCTGGTAATACAAAGGTGGAAGCTACTTTAAATATGAAAGAGAACCAGAATATCCTGCAAAAAAGTCTGCAAGTAGGATTTAATTACTTCAGTATAAATTGTGAATTAATACATTTAGAGACTAAGAGTATTAAGGATTTGTTTTATAATCTTGGATTGAAATGTGGAAAGTGACATGGGAGAAAACTTGCTTGTCTATCTGGATTAGAACATGAACTAATTACCATTATTAATTTTATATACTCTGCAAACTCTGAAGCGCCAAGCGCACTGGTGGGATGATCAGTCACAGAAATTCCAGTTAAATATATGAAAACATTAGTAGTATGTTTTATGTTTTGTTACTACAGTTTTATGAGTACAAGTAGAAACAGACTCAGAGGGAGAAGCATTAGGATGAACAGGGCTAGGGAAGACACTAACAGAGCATGGTTTGTTTAAACGAGTCAAATCAAGGCTGGGAGGGAAGGGTGTTGCTGTTTATAAACATCTCTCGGGTGTATAGACAGACCGAGTCCTTAAGTACAGTGATAGCAACACTGGTAGGAGAAAAATTGGGACAAACTGGCCATCAATACATCGCTTGGGAGTTGGAAGCAGGCTTTTGTCTTACAGCTGTGAAGTAAGCAACTTTTCCAGAAGTTGTTAGCAGAGATACTGGAGCTTGGTACCTTGCTGGCGTTAGGATGGAGTCTCAGAATCTCTAATCCGATGGGTATTGTCAGCTACAGCTGGTCTGAAAGTCCCTGTTTCTTTTAGAGAGTGAGAAGCAAAACCTGTTTTTGTTTAAGAGGACAAGTCTCATGCAGTGTCTACAGGAGACTGTACTCGTTCTCAGTCATGAAAGACAAGGAAAGCCTTCCCTGCTTCTAGTAAACACTGCCGTGACATCTGGCCTCACTCTTCTGTGCCAGCCTCGCTGATCTCGAGTGTGGGGTGCGGAGCTGAGCAGTACAAGGAGCCGAGGGGCAGTGCCCACCCGTGGCAGGCCGTGCAGCCCTCCTGCCTCCCGCGCTCAGCCTGACCCACGGCCAGATGGCCCTTGGACGATCCACTCTTCCTGCCCCAGGAGGCAAACGGGGCTCAGTAACAGCGCCCAGGTGGCATTTGGAGACCTGCATCCGCCTGTGTGCACTCGGATTTCAGTGTCATTCCTGGAGGAGCCTGGCTCCTGGCACGGCTGGCTGCCCGGCTGCTTTAGCAGGACGCCTCGCCAGGATCTCTCTGCCTACCACCGAGTCTCATTTCAGCAAGACTGTTTGCAGGATGGGAGAAGTAACTACATCCAGTATGGATGTTGCAGAGCTGTGCAGGGGCAGTGTAGGGATACATGGATACACCTACTGTTAGAATGCCTAGAAGGAGTTAGTGAGCCGCTCCAGCACAGCTGGCCTGAATGGAGGACAGGTTTCAACCACTGAGCTGCGGTGGTTGAAAAATTATGTTAAAGTAATAATTCTCAACTCAAATGATCAGACAAACAAAGCCACAATAAACAACAAATACTTTTAAAATTGCTTTGATTAGATTTTATGAAGAGCACTGTGAAGTTTATATTCAACACGTCAATACTTCTGTTTTTTTCTCCTGTAATCCCAAAGGAAAAGATTCGGTTTGAAGACAGTAGATGAGGTTTAGTCATTTAGGTGGAAATTGATCTTATGACTTAAACTACTGGAACAGATTGTTACTTTGGCTTTTCATGATACTCCTCAATAGATAGAAATTAGATTCTTTCTCTGGTGTGGTGGGGATAAATCGCTTTTTTAAACCTATAGAATTTTTTTGTGTCTCAGAGGATAATGTAATTGACTTCCAGTTCAGGTTTATAAAGTTGTTTGCCATTTTTAAAGCCTTTTTTTACTGCCCCCCCACTCCGGGGATTGACTGTCACATTAGGAAGATAAGAAAGAAATACAATTTTAAATGAATGGAGAAAAATCATATTTGCATAAAACATAACAAAACATATTTTTCATTATCTTTGTTCTGCAGCTGTACTGCTCTTTGTAGCACAGAAGGCACATATTTAGTGAATGTGATGTTTCTGAAGAGCATATGTATTTTTGCGGAAATAATGGTATATGTATTCAAGGAGGAAAATCTATAAATGATATTTATAAGTCCTACATTTACCTTGCTTTTATAAAGCAATAGCCATACAAAAGAATCTGCTTTTTGAATGATGTTTTGGTAGAGGCCGGTATTATTCTGTTGTTTTGCATTTTTGCAGCTATGTATTCAATTTTTGTACCGATTGATGCACAACGAACGTGGCAGTGCCTTGCCCATGGCAGTGGGGCTGGAGCTGGATGATCTTCAGGGCTCCTTCCAGCCCAAGGCTGTCTGTGACTCTAGGACACAGTGGTGTTTCTGCTTTTTCTCTCACCTTTCCTGTCCTTCAGCTTTGACGAAGCACTGATGCTGGAAGAGGGCTGTCTGTGACATTCTTTCCATCCCTGATCTGGTTAAGATTTTTGCCTTCTTAACTAAGTGTTGGGCGGTTTTCCTGCGTTCATGTTCTTGCGGTCGGTGCCGGGTGGCTCTGTCTGGATGTGCCCAGGAATTCCTGCTCTGCTGGCCGCTGGCCGCCAGGGGGCACTGCTGGCCGCGACATCGCCGTGCCCGAGCGCTCGGTGACCGCCGGCAGAGGTGCGGCATCTCCCTGACCTGCAGGCACCGCTGCCAGCGATTTAACCTCTTCCCTGATCAAAGAATACCTAACCGATTGTTTATTTTAAAGCTCTTTTATATTCAAATTAAGTGTTTCCTCCAGCGATTTACCAAATCACGATTTTGCTGGGGTTACAGCTCTATTACAGTATCAATTATTAATGCTTAAGAAATAATATACTGAATTGTTCATGCTCTCATTAGACCTCATTCAAATACCATTAATCTTTTCTGAGTAGAAGGTATAATGAACTATGGGAATTGAGTGTCTTCATCATTTAGTGAATGGAGGGTAATTTGGATACAAGTGGACATCATTCTTCTATAGTGTACTAGGAAACGTTGATGGCTGGTTATGTACAGTGTGGATGCCTGGTTGTTGTGTACAGGAAGTAACTGGAACAAGTTGCCCCCAAAATTACAATAAATATTGGAAAAACATAATCTCCCCATGCTCCCATTCCTCCAAGACAATGTTTTAAAATTATTATAAACTTGATGTACATTACTTATTTAGCTTACTTAGGAAACTTCAGTAGCTGTCTCTTCTAAAAGTGTGTCTGGTCTCTCCTTGACACATGTAAATCTGCATCCAGAGCACTCTTTGCCAAGGGAGTATCCTTGCCAAAGAGATCTGATACTTTCTGTGTGAAGAACTGTCTCCTCTTGTTTGCCTTGAACATGGCTCCTTCAAGCTGCATTTCATAAATCTCAGCTCCTTATATTCAGAGAGACTGTGGACTCTTCATATATCCTTTCTCTTCATCACATAGTTTATAGACATTTATTATTCACTTCCAAATTTTCTTTTTTCCAAGTGAGTAAGTCAATAATTCAAAGGAATTCAGTGGTTTCTGTAATTGGAACATCTGTATTACTCTCCTGTAAAGTCTCCAGCACTAATCTCTTCTTTTTCAGTAGGACACAGTTCTCTAAGGTTGCACAAACCACAGATTTATGCAGTGGGGTAACAGTATTCTCAATTCTGACACGATTCTTTATTTTGACCATTGCTGAGTGGCGGTGTAATATTTTCATGAGCTATCCTGAGATGATCCTAAAATGTACCTTACTTAGTTTTTAATTTAACTATGTTGAATTTTGTTTATTATTTTATTGTTCAGTCACATGGTCAGACAGGAACTTGTTCTGTGGTTCTTCAAAGGCTCTCCAGTAATTGCCTTTATCAGCAATATCTGTCTGTCTGTCTGTATCTCGCTCTCTCTATATATTTTCAGGTTTAAAATAAGATCTAAAACATAAACTAATGATGAAGAGATCACATTTTTGTTATTACAGAACAAATAAATAGATTTTGCTGTTCATAATTGTAATAGTCCTATAACTAAAAAAAATACACATTTGGCTGACTTTTCTTACTTTGACAAAAATGATTGGCTGAGATACATTTGAAAATAATACGTAGTTGTGGGTTTGGTGGCTTTGTGGAATGGTCTATAAAATGTTATAAAATTTAAATATTCAAATCATTCTTTTGGTAAAGCCTCTTGAAAAATGATGCAGAATGCCATTTGCAAAAGGCAAATTTTTAATTCTAAGTTTTAATATAGTATAATACATATTGTAACTTAATTTACTGTAATATTGTTTGCTTTGATATACACTTATTCTGGTCAAATACAGTATAGTTTTTCTCCAGAGGTAACATGCGGTGCTGAAAGTTTTAGACCTAAATGATAGGTCATTTAAAAATGGGATGCTTTGTGCCTTCCTTTCAATTTGTGACTCACAGTCTGTTTTCTGAGAAGAATGCGGAAATGAATTGTTATTATTTGAGCTAATCTAATGCTTTCAATTAGATTGACATCCCCTGTTGTCAATTTTTTCATTGAGCATCTGTTAAACATAAAAGTGTACACCATATTTTATCAGAATGAGCAATCCTGACATCTGTAATTAAGCCTCCCCTGTTTCTGCTTTATTGGCTTTAACATCCCCGTCTAACAGATTGTACAAATTGCACATTTGTTTACAAAACAGGTCCAGATTGTTCTTTGAACGTCCCTTCCACGGAGTCTTACTGGGTTCTGCCCAACGTGAAGCCCTTCAGCCCCTCAGTGGGTCGTGCTTCCCACAAGGCCGTCCTCCACGGGAAGTTTATGTGGGTCATCGGTGGCTACACCTTCAACTACAGCGCATTCCAAATGGTGTTGAAGTAAGTGATTTCTCTTTGTCATGTCCTTGCTGATGGGGCTTAGGGAAGACAGATCCTACCAGGGAGGGAGCTTCTATCTTCAGATTAAACTGAAAGGTTCATATCTCTTTTAGATTCTTTATTAATGGTCTTATATTATCCTTGTGATTTTCTTATGATTATAGAAAGTGAAAATATGGGCAACATCAAACTGTAATACTAATATGGACTTCAGTTTGGTGAAAAACTGCAAAACATAAAGAAGTTTGTGGTGATAAAGCAGTGAAAGAAATTCACTGCTGATATTTTCACACGGTACATTTTGAAAGCCATGTGCATGATTGATGTTAATTTATGATTACAGGACACTTGTATTTAGGGCTTGCACTTTGCCCGCAGGTGCCATGCCAGTAGGGTCAGGCAGGTCCCCTGTATTCCACTTTTTTATACTTACAGCAGTTTGTGTGTGTGTGTATTTGACCACCTATTGAAAACAAAGTTGAAGGAGCTGTAAACAGTATCCAGGTGATTTGGATGGTAGAGGCTCTAAATGTGGCAAATGCAAGTATTAGGATATAATTATTAGCATATTATTAGCATGCTTTCTTCTGCTGTTGTTGTCTACCTGTTGATTTCTTCCACATGTTTGCAGTGATCCAAAACAAATCCCATCATCTTTTGGATTTTTCTTTTCTACCTTTGTCATTTATTTTTTGCCTCTCTTCTCTAATGCTGTGTGTTCATTAATTATTTAAAATAGAATGGAAATTAAAATCAACCATATAGTTAAGGGGGTGCCCAACAGTAGATCTTCAAAGTAGTGCAAAAGCGTGGGCCATGAGCAGTTTATTGGGATGGGGTTTTTTACGTGTCTAGTAACAGAACAAGTCTTGTGATTTTTGTTAATTACTCCTATTTTCTGAGATTGTTGATGGGTCCCTTAAAGAGCTGGTCCTGTTCTGCTTGAGGCATGTTTGGTGCATTATCACAAGTTAGTGCACTTTTCTAATGGTTCAAAGGATTGTGTTGCCCCACTAGCAAATTACCATGTCAGAGTTAGTTTGAACATACAAGCCCCTCTATTTCCCCTGCAGGTTGAAAATATTCCCTTTTCTATTTCTCTTCTAGCTACAATTTGGAAAGCAGTATATGGAATGTAGTACCTGTATCCAAAGGGCCACTCCAGAGATATGGACACACTCTTGCTTTGTATCAGGTTTGGACTCTTTAGTGTTCTGTATAATGAATTTCTTCATGTGTGCTGTTAATGATCCTAAAACGATTCACCATGAACAGAGACTCTTGAGGATAATTTAATTTCTAAATATTTTGTATTAATGTTTTCTTGAGTACTTAGGTGTATTGCATGGTTTTTAGAGCAGAGATTGTGCAATGGTTCTCAGTCACTTTGCTGACCAGAAACCTTCTGAGCTAAAGCTGCCAATAAAAGGCAGGGGTGTGTGTGTGAGATATGACTGGGATTGTTGGCAGTCAATCTGAACCCTGAACCCCGCAGGCAGAGCCCGTTGCTGGTAGCAGGGTCCTTTGGCAGCCCCACGGCAAGTGGTGGCCCAGGGCTGGGGACTGTGCAGGGAATCCAGGCAGGAGCACGAGGAGACAGGACTGGAGAGAAGGCTTCAGCATATGCCTGAAGGTCCATCGGGGAGACAAGCTGCAGAGGGTGACAGACCTGTTAGCTGGGACAGAGAAATACAGAATTTGTGTCGCAAATTTTCTTTTGTTTGCATAAAGCACCCCCAGCAGGGAAGGACAAACAGGATTGTATCAGTCAGACCAGAGTGTTCATCTCGCCTGGTAGCACCTCTTGAATAATGGGTAACAGTGAATGCCTAGGGAGGAATATAAGAAAAAATGACAGGAACTTACAGAAGCTTCCTCAGAATACTGTCCTACTTTGCAGCTGGGATTTCCTAAAATAAGATAGTATTTTTGTTGAAAAATCATGAAACCATGTTGTTTATTTATTTTTTTTTTCCAATTTTTGGACCATATATTTATTTTAACATTGACATCATCCTGTGCCTAAGAATTCCAGAATATTTTTGAGGAAATAAAACCTTGTCAGAAACTGGTAGTAGGTGGTTTAATTTTGATAATCCCTACTTCTTATTCTCCATTTATTTTCTCTTACTACTCGTGATTTTCTGTAAGGCCATCACATCCTCTACCATTTCTTTTTCATACTGAAAATTCCTTGTGTTTCTAATAATCTTCTATAAGGAGGATATTTCATACCTTTGATAACATTGTGCCATTGCCTTTACCTCTTCTTATTCTGTTGTATTCCTTCTGAGAAAGGAGGAATCACAGTCTTTAGTGTGTTCTTACCTCAGAGGGTGATGTCATAGGGAATTAAGGGTCTAATTTTTTTCCTATTAATTCTTTGGGGTATTTTAGCTTTTTGCAAATCTGCTATTGGCTTTGAACTGGTATTTTTACAGAACTGTCAGTTGCATCAAGATCTCATTCGAGGCAATTCAAAACCCATCCCCATATGTTTAGACTTAAAATTGTTTTTTACACATAGGCATCTTTTCATCCTTATGCTGGTGAGCATTTATTTGCCCTTTAATTTTTTCTTGTATTGCACATGCAGTATTAGGAGATTCTTCTGCAATTGATTGCTTTTGACCATTGTCTCAACTATTTTGAGTAACGTAGTATAGTCAAAAAGTATTGCTGTTTTCCCACTCATCCCCATGCCAGCTTGTATTTTAAACATATTGAACAAGCAAATCCTAATTGCAGATGTCTATAGGACACCACTAATGACCTTTGTTCATTTAAGAAGTGACTATTTTTCCTCCCCAAACTTTACTTTATAGACTTAACTAGCCTTGCATTATCTGCTTTCCTTGTTCCAGAACATCTTAGTTCCTTTAGGGCATGAGGTATATTATCAAGCATCTTGGAAATTTCGGGTATATGTGTCATCTGGACCTTTGATTTCTTCAGAAAAAGCCAATGCTTTATTTGCAAGATATAACTTTCCTTTTCAAAAATGCATAGAATTTTTCTTCATCTGTTTGTCTGTTTCACTCACTGAATTCTGTCCTTTCTGCCTCTCCCTTACCAGTCATTTGGTATGGACACATTTTTAAGCAGGAATTTACATACTGCAGACAGGAGTTAGCTCTTTAATTCCTTCAGAACTGATTCCAGGGACTTTCTTTGCCAGGTTTGGGTTTTTTTTTCCTACTATAGCTTTCTGTTTTTAATTTTTGCTGTGGAAATACCTGTAAAGTATACCATGGAGATCCCATGTGGGAAAGTTAGCCTCATTTTATTGCTATGGATTTCACTTCTCAGAATACTCCTTCAGACAGTCTGTTGGCATCACAAAGTATCTAGTTAGGTGTATTGCTAATGCATCTGAAAAATGATGGCTTAGTACTTCATATATAAATTTTGCAGGCATCTCATTAAGGTGTTTCATGGCTTGCCTTTGTGTGTGTCTCTGTTTCAATCTGCTGGAGTTTCTGAACCTTTGTTTTGAACTCTACTTTTTCTTCTAAGTTTCCATTATCCCTCTGTTAAGTTAAACTTTGTTATTTGTAATGGAAAGTTTTGTTTTCTTTTAAATAGGAAGCATTTGTGTAATCTGAGCAAAAATGTCCTACAGTGTCCTAGAATTCATATTTTCACTGAAAATTTTACCCTTTTAGTTGTACGTTTTAGTTTCTTTTTATGTTTGGTCTTCTTTTATATAGTGAGTGCTTCCTCTGAGTTAAGAGGAATTGAAGGCACGGGCTGATGCTTCATTTTGTCCTGTGTTCCTGGCATCTGCTGTTCTTACACAGGTGTTGAATCTATGTGTGACGTGATGAATATTGTAGAGGTGTTTTCAATAGTAATATAAACTAGATTTTGTGCATGCCCTAACATCAAAACTTGCTTTTCTTCCTGTCAGTTCCCTGATTCATTACTAATGTATTACCTGTTCTTTGAAAGGTCAGATCTTTTTGACCAATGACTTTGATTATTACAGTTCTTGTAGAATGTGGACTTTTTAGTCAAGAAACATTTGAATAATGTATCATTTAGCAGTTCAGAATAAAGGCTTAAAATGTAATTTAACCTTTTTATTTGACTTTGCTAATATTTGCTTGAGACATTCCAGACTAAAGGGGTAACCATTTTAGACGGCTTTTCACTCACCAGCAAATATTAAATAGGATAGACCTGTTAATTCAGATCTCTCCTTGGATCTCAGTGAAGAAGTGCAACTCATGTTAATAATGAAAGCTGCAAACAAAGGTATAGAGAAGAAGCTGTGGCTGTTGTTGAAGCGATATGTTAATTAGCAATTAGGATTCACTAATAATGAACCTATGTGAAATAATTAACTAATATGCTGCTTGTACTAGTGATTATGTCAAATATCAAAAGTTACATGGGCCAAACGGTTCTGATCATCCAAGGCAAAGAAAATTCAAGGGGAAAAAGTACATCCTTCTGCAATAACTTCTTACATTAACTTGTTAGGATAAAGTTCTGATATTTTTCCTTTCAGATCTTCAGTCCCCTGAAAAAAACAGAGAAAAGAATTTAGAGTGAAGAGCAGTAGAACATAATACCTAGAGATGGCAGCTTTGAGCTGTATTTTCAGCTCTGTAGTAGTAATTGTGTGATGTTTCCTTTATGGTTGAGAGAAAAAAAAATAACCGCAGAGAAGAAATTAGATTAAGTTTTTGACTTGAGCTCCTGAGATTTCAAAGCCTAGTGCTAGGCTGGAGTGAGAGCACAGAGCCAGCGTTGCCCGATTGTGGTGCAAGGTACATTGCAGCTGTGTGATTGACTCTGTGGAGAACGAAGTCAGTGACTGTGCCCATTTTCCTCAGAAAGCTTTAGTAAAAATGGAAGTACTGTTCTTCTTTAATCTGAAGAAAAGAAGATCAGAACACTCCCACTGTTGTATAGTTATAACAAATGCCTAAGACTTTCTATGCATTTACAGAGGAGAGAGTATAAAAGTGCTCTTGCTTTTCGACCAGCCAAGCTGTTGAATAGTGTTACCTTCAGTGCCTCCTCGGGCTGGTTATTGGAAAGGTGCTATCTATCTCTGTTAGCAAGCGGTTCTACTGCACCTCAGAAACTGTATGCAGCTCCTGGCACCTTGGTACTGAAAATATCAACATCCTTTGAAATAATTTATCTAAGATAAAGAGACTGGGAGAAATGACTTGTGAGGTTTTTAGAGTAGGTACATATAGCTTGGAAAAACAGCAACGAGGGAGGGTGTTAAACACTAGAGGGTGTTAAATACTAGATCCCTGGAATTAAGGAGAAAGGGAGTTGCCTGCAGGGTGTATATGTGGTCACTGCAGGGAGTTTACTCGGGTAGTTTTTGGTAGTATCACCAAAATTGGTTGAATTTGGCTTCGTAATTGAAGTGTTGCTGCTGGTCTCAAGACTGGAAGGATGGCTGGGCTTTAAGGTTTGTTTCCTTGGAGAAAGGCAGTAGAAATGAAGCAGACAAGCTGATGCAGTAGTAACCATAAAGATCTTTTACAGTATACAGACCATTTTATACATAGTCAAGTTTAATTTAGCTCATTTGAGTTTTATGAATGTTACTTCCACTTTTAAAACTTTATTAAAAAAGGGTAATTGTTTTGATTCCTTTTACAAATTAATGAGTATTGATGTTGAGTTTGTATATATCTTCTGGTATTTTTTATTAGTCTAATCAAAAGCTAACGTTAACAAAGCAAAAAAGAGTAAAAACTTTCCTCCTTTAATATGAACGAGATAAAATCTTTCACTAGTTGGTTTATTGTTATTCTTTTAATGCCTATTTTTGTTGGCTATTGTAGTATAATTTGAATAGCACTAGGAATGTAAAAGTGTTTTCTAACTATTCTATTAGTAGCTATTGGTAGGTTGTACCTGCAATTTCCATAGTTTTATTGTTCTATGACTTTGAATTACGTCTTATGCACAACTTGCTCTCTAATTCTGATTTGCAGATCTCAAAAGTGTGAGAAGTAGGTGAGATGAGCTGCCATACACATTTTGCATGTAGTCTAGAGAAGTCTATTCAGAGTTCCCTTCAATTAATTAGTCAAGAGATTGGTTCTTTATGTAGAAGTGTAATATTTTTCATTCCTTGTTTCAATGTTACATTCCAGTTGGTTTGAAACTGAAGTCCAAGTAAGGTCACCTTAATTAATACCTTTGACTAAAGCCAGCAACCATTGGAAAACTGCAAATAATGAAGAAATAGAGTGACAGCACTCTTGATTAGCTTGACCTCCTGACATAAAATGTGGTGCAGTATTGTCTTGACCTTGGATTTGGTCCTGCTGGGAACTTAAGTTAAAATGTGCCTCTCATGTAACTTATTCAGGTTCTTTTTCAGAGAGGATACAGTCCCACAGTAAGCTAAGAATTTATAAATCAGTCTTCAGGAGGAAGAGTTAACTGAAGACTGCTTTCCAATCTGTCAGACCTGGTTCAGTGGGAGGATTACTGTGTCAAGTAGAAATGTAACTAATTTTTAATTCTGAGATAACACATAAAATGTTCTTGATGCTGTTAACCATACTAAAGGAGATAACAGTTTGGCGAAAGGAAGAGGAGGTACCAGATAGTCCTAAACCAGGTGGTACATGTTGAATGCACAAAACAGGCTTGTGGTGGATGAGTTATTGCCAGATGACATTTTGCAAGACTTGTATTTTGCTTGGGAAAAAAAACCAAAACGAGAATTACCTTAATAATGTACTGATTTGATTAAACTTTTAGAAATTTCAGGTAAAAATACAGAGAACAAAAATACTAATAAATGCTAGAGTCCTGTTAGTTTACATAAGGTTAATTTCAATACCAAGGCGTATGTACAGTCTAAGGGACAAAAAGGATTGATGATCTTGTTTCAAGAAAATAGAGAATGACTGTTCAGGTAGTTTGTGAGTAGCATTTCTTTAGCCAATTCTTCAGGAACAGTTTAGATTTATATAAGAATTAAGGCAGAAAACTAATTTCCGAGAGAGAAACTTTCCTGTGTAGCCATGATATAGTTAAGAAATACAAAATGAAAATTATGTGGTTATTTTAATGTGATTAACTTGCTTCCAGTTCATTAGAAATGGATTAGAAATTACCCCTTTGTTGCTTTTTTTTTTTTTTTTTTTTTCTCTTTTTTTAGTGGTATCTACCAGATAAGATTCTTTGGGAATGCAGGCAGGATTTACATAAGAGTGCGTCATTCCAAGGTACAGCCTGAGCAGCTAAGTATTGTTCCTTTAGGAAAAAAGAAAAATTGTGAAGTCTTAGGAATAAAAATATGAGAAGTTTTAGAAGTCTTGAATTACTGCATTTATATGCAATATAAAATCAATATTAACACTGAGATAAGGTGTAGGGAAGAGAACACGTCCAAGGTCAATGGAACAAATGATTTTGGCTGTCTGTTTGTTCAGGATGTGAAGTGTGTACGGGGGTTACTCTGGTCTGGTGTACAGTCTGTTGATGGGGACTTAACAGACAAATGGGCGCTCTTGGTCTTTTGGTAATCTTTTAAAATATCTTCCTTGATCTGTTTCATTTTTCCTCACTGTAAAATGCTCCTCTGTCAAGGATCTTCGAGCAACCTCTTCCAGTCTTGACCATTTTCTTTGAGAAAAGAGAAATGTTTATTCTTATACTTAAGTTGAATTTCTTGTAATCCAAATTGTGCCCATCAGGTCTGGTTTGTTTGCTGGATTACCTTGGGAAGAGGCTGGCTCCCTCTTTTTTAACCCTTCCCACCAGCCATTTAATTTCATTTGAATTATTTGGTTATTTAACAAACATCTCCAAAGATGATGATGGTATCAATAAGATGAAGAAATTAAGAAGAATTTTACTACTGTAAATTGTATTGATTCTTCCAACATCTAAATTGTGACAGTTTACTTTTTCTCCTGTATTTGAGTTATTCTCTTGGTCTTATTTTGTCCAGTCAAAAATGTGTACGTCAATCATTACTCTGTAAGAGAAATCCTAGATCAAATGAGTGTTTTCTTCTTCTCTTGAGAAATGTGATTTAACTATTTTGTTCAAACCCTGGCTTTGGGCTTATCATTCCTGCCTTCTGCTGTCATCCTCTCTGCCCAATATGCACACTCAAATATTTACAGACCATATACCTTTTCTCTTCTTTCTTTATCATTACGGTTCATCAAAATTTTCCATTGAAGTAGTTTTTTTCAGGGGAAAAAAATGCGATTTGAGAACATGGAAACATTTATTGGAAAGTTTTGGTTCCATTGAAGCAAACAGAAGCTGCACTGGCTGTTTGTTGGCTTGGACCTGAACACCTGCCAAGAAACCAACTGATGTGATCTATAGGTGGGAATGTCATGATTGAGTGAGCTGTCGACCTGCTCTGTTTACAGGAAGAAATTTCTCATTTTTCTGGAATTCCCTACTGAGCAGGAACTCTGAAGTTCAATAAACAATGTACTTTTCTATATTTCAATTTGCATAAAGTAATAGTTATATGAAATTTTGATTTAAAAACCACAAGGTCTTTCAAGGTTCCTATAACTTCTTAGAGAATGTTATTCATGTGATATATCTAATATGACCAAGGTTAATTTATTGAGTAAATGCTCAACTTTGCTATCTTATACTGAGATTGAAGGTGTTGGTATTGATACCTGTTATCACAACTTTAAGATACAAATATATTGGAGGCCTTGTATCTTCTTGGTGCTTGTCTGCCTGTTTTGTTACCTCTTCCATGGAAAAGTCTGCTTTTTGGCCTTCTCTCTCCTCTAGACTGAGTACAGTTTTTAAGATCTTTCCTTTGGGCCAGATTCTTCACACTTTCTGTGCACTAATTTCACAAAAAAAATTTATTTTTTCTGTTGCCTTTTAAGTATTTTTTATTTTATTTTGCAACTTGGTTTGCTATCTCATAAACAAATATCTACTACGCTTAATTCAGGTAAAAGTCAGCAGTGTTTGTGTACTAGCACACTTTTAAACTCTGTATCTTACGTATTGTATCTGCCAGAAGGCCTCACCTTTAGCATATACCTTTATTTATAGTTAGTATACAAGTAATTTATAAAGGTAGTATAATTTTATAAGGGGCATCTATCTTTTCTGTCACAATTTTTGTGCTGCACAGGGCCATTTTCACTCATATCATTCCTACAATCCCTTCCTGTTAAGGCTTTCCAAATAAATGTCTATCTTCATGTGCTTGGGAGGTTGGGTTTTGCCCTGTGTAAGTATGCATGTAACATTTTAATTTCAATTCTGTATTTATTCCACTGACTTTGTTCTCTCAGCCTGTTTTTCTCCGTGTTCAGCTGATCATCACTTACTTTTAAAGCGTTTTTCACCAACCCTAGAAGCTTCTTAATCTCAGAAATAGCCCTTAGCAAAGCTTAGTTAAATCTGGTTTTGTGGCTGATAAAGCAGTTGTCATGACCTTCTTGTCTTTTTCTCTGTGAATATTCTTGTATACAGGATCTGCTGTGTCACCTAAAAGATTGCTCCTCACAGAAGTGTTCTTTTATCTGAACTTTGAATCATTTAAGCAGAACTGTGAGGAGGACTTTGCTATTGTCAGCTGTCTGAGAAATCATTTCAAAGTTCATGCAGCTCTTTAGGTCACCTTTTTTTTTTTTAAATGTCTTTCCTTGGTGTCAGAAATATTTTTTTTTCAAATACTGTTGTACAGCCCCTGCAACTCCCTAATTAGCTCTCTCTTTATGCCATAGTCAGTTATCAGCATTTGAAAATAAGTAGTTCACAATTTTAGTGCTGCTGATTTGACTTTAGAGATCTATGTGGTATTGTAAGGAATGAGCCATATAGGACCTTTCAAGAAGAATATTTGTTCAAGCCATTCCTTTGGATCAGTGCACATCCTTCTTCAGTTTTTATGGGTCTTTACCAAGCTCTTTGAAATGTTTTATCTCCTAGGAAAAGAATGGATTCAGATACATATCTCTCTAATCCTACTACAAATTCCTTCTGTGAACATCTTTTGTTCAAACAACACCAGTAGCACAGAGTATCTCTGCATAGGAATGATTTAAATTCCAAATCGAGAAATGTTCGAGAAAACTGGCCTCAAATGAAAAAAATAGTTGAAAATTTTGCAGAAATTTCAGGTGTACTGTTGAAGACATATTGGACAGTTTGGTCAGTCATTTGCTGACTAATCTCTCTGGGTCATGAGGAGTCTTTTCTTACTGTTCTGGGCTCTGTTCCTTACCATCAACCACAGCCATAGGGACAGCGTTATAACCCTCTAAAGCCTTAGTTTGCTGGACTGAAAAGACTTGTCATTCTACTGATCACCTGCATTTCCCATGCCTGCCCATTCATAAAGAGTCAAGAGTTCATCTTTCTTGATGTGTACGATAATAATAACCTTAAGTTTATATTTCTATGTTTATGAATCCATCAGCTCCTTGTACAATGTCTGAAATTTCTGTGTGGTTGATGCAGAAACTTCTTAGGTAGTTTCCTTATCTTCCAGCCTCTTTTTCTGAGTAATTAATAAGTCAAACTTTGCCAAATGTGCTAAACCTGCAGCTTCCTTTTTATTTTTTTTTTAAATTTAAACCTGATAAGGCTGAGTTTAGGGTAAGCCCCAGAATATAACACTGCAGAATGCAGAAGACAATTGCCAACTGTACAGCATGCAAATGGGATGCAGAATGTGTGGGGTGGTTATGTACTAGCAAAGACTGAGTATCAAGCTCAGAACCAGAGGAAATATTTTCTGCCCAATATAAATTGTCCTTGAGCAAGCCTGTGAAGCCAACAATCTGGAATTTGTTCTGTGACTTTGCATACCTTGGCTTGCCAGTCCAGATGAAGCAAAATTGAGTAGGATTTGCTTTCAGTCAATATTTAAGTGAATCACTCATTACTTATCAGAACAGATGGCACTGCTGTTTGAGGTGTGTGGTTCATGATGGCTGGAATACCTGTTTTGCATTCCTTAAAAAGAACTCAAAGTACTCCGCTATGGACTTGATTTTAGTAAATGTGCTCAGTTGGAGCCATCCACATCCTGGGCTGCATGGAAAGCAGCACGACCGGCAGGTTGAGGGAGGTGATTCTGCCCCTCTGCTTCGCTCTCGTGAGCCCTGTGTCCAGCTCTGGGACACCCAGCATAAGAAGCACTGTTGGAGCACATCCTGGTGAGAGGCTACTGAGGTGATCTGGCTGAACCACCTCTCCAAGAGGACAGGCTGGAAGAGTTGGGGTTGTTCAGCCTGGGGAAGGGAAGGCTCTGGGGACACCTTTCAGCACCTTCCTGTACCTGAAGGACCTACAAGAGAGCTGGAGGGTGAAGGGGGTGGTGTTTTACAAGGGCATGGAGTGGTAGGACAAGGGGAAATGGCTTCAAACTGTGTGAGGGCAGGTTTGGTTTAGGTACCAGTAAGAAATTCTTCAGCGTGAGGGTGGTGAGGCCCTGGCACAGGGTGCCCAGAGAAGCTTTGGCTGCCCCATTCCTGGAAGTGTCCAAGGTGAGGTTGGATGGGGCTTGGAGCAACTTGGGCTAGTGGAAGGTGCCCCTGCCCGTGGTGGTGGTGGAACAAGATGCGCTTTAAGGCACCTTCCAACCCAGATCATTCTATGATTCCATACGCACACTGCCCATTTTCTTTCACTTCTGGTGACTGAATTTTCTCAGAACTTAAATTACTTTCCTAGTAGGAGAGAATGTGCTCTCTTGTGCACGTGCTGAATGAAATCCCCACAGACTGAGTGTGTGGAAAATCCCATTTTAATTCTGTGAACTGTTCTTTAAGAAAACAATATAATATCCTCTCTGTTTAGCTTTTTTAAAATAGAATGCTGCAGTATGGATTAGAAGAGCCATGTAATTAAAGGTTTTCTGGTTGAAATAATCTTTTTGAGATTCATTTTGGTGTCATTTTCATGGCTAGGTTTATTTTTCAGAGAAATAGACTCCTTATCATTGTTGGTTTAGTTTAAGTATCATTGTCTGGGATTAGTGTCTGATATTGAGCTGGTTAATGTAAGATTAAATGTGAAGATTTAAATCAGATTGCTCAGTTATGAAATATTGCTCAGCAGAGGAGTATGCAGTTCAGATGTTATCTTTCTGTAATCCATTATTTGCGTTCTCCTCTCTCCCTTCCCATTTTTACAGGAAGACATCTACATGTATGGAGGCAAAATTGAAACGAGTAATGGCAATGTCACTGATGAGCTGTGGGTTTTCAACATACCCAGTCAAACTTGGAGCACCAGAGTTCCTGCAGTCCTTGTCCACGGACAGCAATATGCCGTGGAAGGTCATTCAGCACACATAGTGGAGCTGGACAGCAGAGATGTGGTGATGATTGTAATTTTTGGATATTCTTCCATATATGGTTACACAAGCATTGTGCAGGAATACTACATCAGTAAGTCACTTTCAAATAATTTCGGTCACGTACTGATACAAAAAGGGGTCTTTTTTTAATAGTGAATATTGCTCCTGTTTTCAGAAAGAAAAATATATATTTTCCAAAATAAATAAAGCCTCACCTTTTTTCCTTCAAATTATGTACATCAGATTTCTTGTTAAGCAGTAGCGTTTCATACGTGTTTGGAGCACCATGACTTTTTCCATTGTGTACATGGGTGTGGTACCCTGAAGGGGATAAAAATTGAAACCAGAAATTCCACACTGTGGTAATTGTGATGAAACGTAGTTTTTAAACACAGACTCGCTGTTTTTACCACACAGTAGAAGAGCAAAACCAACAATAATGTAGTTATTTTAAAGGTTCTTTAATGTTGGTGTATTATTTTCATTCTGTTGTGTTTTTTAAATGTAATAACTTAGTTCATCATATGTAGGGTTCTGTATAAAACATGCACATGTTGCTGTTAGAGGTAATAATTGAAAATGAACTCTAATTTTCTGTAAGTAACCTACCATGTCTGTCTGGGTTTCCCCTTGTGAACTGCAAGCTGTTCTTTGGGGTGATTTTAAATGGTAAAATCAAATAAACCAAGAGAAATCTTTTTAACATACATGGTACATCTAAGATACTATTTCAGTGGAATAATACTGAAAATCTACACCTGATAAATTCTTAGGAATATTTATGCCTACAAATTAAATGTGTAGTCTTCTACTTTAATTCCTTTTTTTCTGTTGAGTTTATCTGAGTCTTTGAGTTATTTATGCAATTGCAGAAGGTATAATACAAAATTTCAAAGTAATACTTGCATGTTAAAGGATAATAATTGTTTTTAATCATTCCATTTAACCTTTTTTTTCATGTATGCGTATTTATATAAACACTGTTTAAGCAGATTTATAGGTTGGGGAAATCCCTTCAGAACTCAGAGAGTTCTTATGCTCTCTGGCATTATCTCTGATGGCAGTGTCAAAATTCTATAACAATGTTGAAAAAGGATAAAAGCAAATGGCAATAAGAGGAAGAGCACCATAATGTGCTTTATTCACACTGAAAAATTCCAATTTAACTGCATAAAAACTACTATAAAACTTTGGTCTTAGAATGATGTTTCACAACAGTATTTGAAAATTTATTAAGCATTAAAGGCCATTTTTTTGAAAAACTTAATTTCAGAAAGTTGTTTTTTTGACTTATTAGATGATTTTTTTTTTTCTGTGAAGAAAACTGTATCATTCTAGCTTTCTGGATGCTCATTCAGTGTATTGTCTGTTGGAACTTTAAGTTACTTGCTTCTTCTGTTGGAACTTTAAATTATTTGCTTCTTCATATGCTGCTAATTTAATACGGAGTAGAAGTACCAATTTTATTCTCACCTATTATTGTTGTTAGTTTAATTAGGAAGAAGGGAACATGATTTGTAGTGTAAAATTTTCTGCCTGGCTGATTTTATTGATGGCCTTATGGTTGAAATGGACAGCTTGTTCCTATTTTTTTTTTTAATGTTACAGCTACGTTTGTGAAGGATTAATAAAACAAGGTGTAGCTAAGCGTATGTGGCACACAGAAACAAAGAAAAAACCCCAAACCTTCCCTACCGTGGTGATAAGCTTGGAGTAAGAGAAAGCACTTCTCTGTCAGTTACGTGTCAATTATTCTCAAGTTTTATTGTCTCCTTTTTGAGCTTATATTTTTATCATATTCCAGTGAGAAATTCAGTTTGTTAGAGAAAATGTGCTTCACTTGCATCAAATACTAAGGAAACTTGTAACAACACAGAGTATTACTGTGGAAACCCGTTGGCTTCTGTGGGTCTCCTCATCTGATGGATTGATTATTTGGGCTTGTCTTGGGGTGATTCTGTGTTCCCCATTGCCTGCTTGGTTCCTAGTGTACCTTGAAACTGCAGAGGGGGGAGCACTTTGCAGAACACGGTGAACCTGAGCCATTGCTGTCACAGAGAATTCTCACGTTTCATTTCACCTCATTGCACCTCCCTCCTTTCCCTCCCCTGTAAGTTAAAGGAATTTTGTGGTAAATTTTCCAGGATTCTGTGTCGGCCATGGCATTTATCTACAGTTTTGCAGCTGTAGGAACACATTTTTAACCATAAAATTCCAGCTGGTGGTTTGAATTAAGAATGACTATTTTTTTGGGAGGAATTTAGCAGTTCAGAATCCAAATTTAAAAGACATAAGAAAGTTAGAAGTATTCCTGTGAACTCACCTGAATAGGAAAGGAAATTTCTTAAAAATAAGGACTTCTGACACTACAGTAGGAAAAATAAGAGCCCAGTTTTCTCTCTCTGTGCCTGCTTTAAAAACATATTACTTTAACATTTCAAATTGTGCTGCTTTATTGTTTCTACATGTTATCAGTAATGGCTTTTAGTCCTAAGGAAGGCTATTTTTGAAGCATTTACCACATGCCTACTGAAAGAAAGAGACATAGAGAGGCAGTTTATCCTTTGTTCATATGGATTGAAACCTCTAGAATCCAGTTCTTTGATGAACTTTGATGAACTTGATATATGGAATTCTGGTGCTAAAGCCTTCTTTAGTTGATGTAACCATGATTTCCATGGGCTCTGGGTTAAGAAACATCCAAACAGATTTGAAATAATTGTGGAAATGGCTAGCTTTTCATGTAGATATATAGTTCTTGTTAATAAAACATGCCAATCAAAGATGTACCTGACCTGAAAATGTCTCTGGCATTGTTGAATTAAGGAAGAAAGTAATTTCTATCAAAGTAAAATAAATTCTGGAATAATTGGACAGGGTTTGCTGGCAGATTTTCACCATGCAAAGGCATGTGAATTTATTTCCACTCCAAAGGTGTGGTTGCTGCAGGAACAAAAGAGCTTCCTGTTGTCCTTTCGTGCTGTGCCCAGACTTACGACTTCTGAGGAGCCCGTAAATCCTGATATGGGAATTATGTGAATGATTTTACTAACTTGAACCATAAAGCTTTTCTGGGTTACTCCCCAGGGAAATTTATTTCCCTTTAGGTTAGCAATACCTTATAAACCTTCTAAGAATCTCAATGTGAGTCTCAAGGTGAATATAATAATGGTGTTTTCTTTTAGCTGAGGTTTGTAAAGGCTCCGTATACATTAAGAAACTTCTGAATAAGTCTTCTGTGATTTTACTTTATTTCTTTTACAAGACAGAGATTTCTTTGGATTAACAAAATATCACTGTTTTTTAGACTGAATTTTTTTATGGCTTAAGAAATAGGTTATAGAGTGCTTTTGATTAAAACTATTTCTTTGAAATAATGTAAATAGAAATGGCCCCATGATGTAACATGCCTCCTGGTTTTTGGGAAAATTAGCATAAGCTTCCTGGTTGGTTGAGAAATTTTGAAGTTTGTCACTGTGATAAAATGAAGATGGCACACTAAGGTGCTTCTTGGACGTTTTGTTTTTTTTACCTGATCTATCTGAAGGTTATATTACGATAAGGACAGATCAGGCCAATGTATCTTCCTTATTTTTACACTTATTTTTCCAGATTTGAAATTTTTTTCTGGAAAAAAAAATCCTATTTCCTTACTTCTGGCTTGTTGGTTCATGAATCTCTTTCTGCATTTGACTTTTTAAGCTGTTGAGGATGCAGTTTCACATGACTAATTTGGTCAATCAAGTACTTCTTATAATATAATGAAAGAAAGAGGAGGATCTCTGAGTATGAGAAGGGTTATGTAAACACCTTCAATAAAAATGGAATTTTTGTTGAAAAGATAAGACAGGTGAAGAGTGATATCAATAAGTTGCTTCAAAAGGTCAGATCAGATGCATAGTAATGTCTTTAAATATAGACAGGATTGTATTTTTGTCTGAATGATGCAATATTCAAAATGCTGAAGTGTGAATGATACCAAAACTGTACTTACACATTTCAGTATTTGAAATTCAAGCAACTCAGCTAAATTTTAGAATGGGAAATAGAAGGAGCAACTGTAACACTGCTTTTGACTTTCATTTCAGAAAGATGTTGCTGGACCTCTTTTCCTGAATTTAGGAAGTTATTCATAGCACATGTTCTTTTTTATTCAAGAAGGAACAGGTTTTCATATTTCTGCCCAAGTCATGTAAAGTGATGCAATATGCAGTGTTATTCTGACAGTGTTCTAAATGCTACACAGAATCATAGACCCATTTAGGATGGAAAAGACCTCAGGATCATCAAATACAACCATTGCTACATAAACCCTAATGCTCCATAAATGCTACATGAACCAGTCAGATATAAATGCAAAATATCCTATTATTCGTATTATCAACAGCATTGTGCCAATTTATGTGGAGAAATAGTTCTTTTTCCCTGATAAAGCATATATGCCAGTCTCTAGGACTGATCATTAAATAAATAAATGAAGATACTGTTGGTAATAGAAAGGTTGACTGCAGGCTTACTCCTCAGCAGCCCTCTTATAGAAGTTGTACCAAGCAAATCTAAAATTTATCTAAGTAATATGTATGTAATATGCAGTATTCTTGGTACAAATTTGATATTTGTGTTCAGAATTGCACTTCTTAATAGCTTGATAATATCCAACATGGGGATTTAAATAAAATACTACTTACATTACACTATCCATAAATAATGTAAATATTCTGTGTCAGCTATAAATAGTGTATTACACAAACACCAGCATTCATATACACAAAAATCATCACAATTCTGCCTCAGTATCTATACTTTATAGCTTGCCATAAGCACTTGTTACTGAAAAAAATGTAACTTACAGAGGCAGTGCCTGGAAACTAATGCAAGTACAACAGCAACAGTAATAACTGAAAATCATGAGCCTCTTCATGCACAGAAGAATCCAGAGGAAAAAGAGTTAATATAAGCTGCCTACATAATATCAGATAAAAATTGGAATGGGATTTAACCTAACTTTCAGAGGAAGCAAGGTGTATGGTGTTGTGTGCTAGCCTTGGATAAGTAACTTTATAATGGCAGCTAATTGAGGTTAAGAATTGGGAGACTGCTCCATTTTGAATGTCCTTGTCTAGAGTCTGTTCTTCTGGCATAATCTCCAAGAGGCTGGGAGTGAATTACTTCTTCTGTTTCACGTCTGCAGAACTGACTCCCAGCCACCACAGGCTCTTCTGTATAGGCTGCCTTGTGCAGAAAATACCTCCTGGCTTGCTCTTTTGGTGATTTACATCATCATCTGGGAAGATGGAAGGGGAAAAAAAGGCATTTTGGGGCTACAGGCAGCAAGAACTCACTTAACAGCTGTCTTTTTTTTTTGCTATGGTAAAATATTTTCCAGTTGTGTTCTCTTCTTCAGTCATAATAGCTATTGTGGCTGGTTTTATTTGGTATCTCTTTGCAGTTATTAATCATGTGATGTAAAACGTGGATTTAAACGCCAGTTTAATGAGCTGCTATCAAATTATTCTTTTGTGAGCGTTCAGCAACTGAAAGGATATATTTGCAGTTAAATAACTAAGAAACAGTAGTTGGAAATAGATTTTAGCTCAGTAATTTTACGGTTACTCCCGAAGTGCCTGCCCATATCCATGCACACTTGGAGCTACCTTATGTTACGTGCTTCTCATGACTCACTGCAGTTCAGTCTGTGCCCGGCTCCCCCAGACTCCCCGTGACTGTGCACAGGTGTTCCTAATGAATCTGAAGGAGCTGGAGCACTGAATTCTCATCAGCCATCTCTGGCGAGAATTAATCATAACTCCTAATTTTATATTTTCAAAAAGCTTTGGGTTTTTTGTGTTTGTTTGTTTGTTTGTTTAGTGTGAGTGAGTGCTGAAGTCACACGTGAGAGAGGGTGAGGTACTGCTTGGCAGCTGTAACAATGATGTATTTGTGATTTAATTAAGAGGATCAGATAATAGTCTGACAACATTATCTGATTGCAGATATTTTGATACATTGGTATAAAACTACTTGTTAAAACTAATCCCAGTAGTTATTGCAGTATTTAGAATTATAGTGGAAATTATTTCATATTATTAAAACTCCTAGTACTGTGATTTAGCAATAGTAAGCCTTAAAATTGTGGTTTTTTTAATGTCTCTTCAAGGGTCTAACTCTTGGCTTGTACCGGAAACAAAAGGAGCAATTGTTCAAGGTGGATATGGCCATACCAGTGTCTACGATGAGCTGACAAAATCTATTTATGTCCATGGTGGGTACAAAGCATTGCCTGGCAATAAATATGGATTGGTGGATGACCTTTACAGATACGAAGTTAATACTCGGACATGGTAAGTTGGATTTATAATGTAGGAAACCAAGTTATGGGTTACTGAAGAAAACACAAGTGTAGGGTAAGGTTCTAGCAAAGTCATGCAGGTACCTCTATATCCTTTGCACGTGGCAGAACACGTTCTCTGCAACAAAATGGAAGAATTATGGTGAGGGACTAGACTTCAGTCAATGGATAATTTGAGCTACACATTGAAAGGATGTCAAGGAGGAAGCTTTGTGCACATTCTGCAAATTAGGAAAAGGTTCTCCTTTCCAGACATAAGCACTGTGAAGAAATAGCACAAGTGAGCAGTTTCCTCATGGTGCGAATATACTGCTGGTGTATGCTAAAGTGGCTGTCATTTAAATGAATGAAAAACTCTAAGAATTATGGAAGGGTATTTTTCACAAAACTGTCAGAAATAAGAGAGAAAACCTCTAGTATTAGGTAGGAATTCTTAGTTATGAATGCCCTTGGTGTTTCTGTTTCTATCAGTTCCTTGTCCCTCAAGTCTGTTGTAACTTAGGAGGGCTACTTGTATGTTATGTACAGAAAGTGACCTTGAATGTTTTTTCTTACCTTAGAGATGATTTGAGATCAAGGACTATTTCTTTGAACATTTTATTCTTGCAATTTACTATTTGTGTTGAGTACTAATGGCTTCAGTTTAAGCACTCAAAACTTGCTCTCAGAGATTGGAAACCTGGGTTTGATTTCACTGAGGTTCTTAATACCATTAACACATGGTATTTGGAAACATTAATACAAGAATTTCTTTTTCCTTTCAATCTATTTTTAAGTTCCTGGAATTTTAATGCTTTCTTATTCTATTTTTGGAACAAAAATTTCCTTTGATGGTCTGTTCAATAATAAATAATAATATTAATTGTTGGAATATTTTTATGCATTATTCATATAAAAACTAATAAAGAATACTTCGGTCTACTCTATAGTAATGTAGCATTCTCTGCAGCTTGTAGAGAACTCAAGTCTTTGTTTTGTGAGATTTACACTGGGAGTGAATTTTACTATGGGACTGAAAATGGGCTCAGAGGTAGTAATGACATGTAGTAATAAAATCTGAATCTTTGTTTATTCTACCTGTGGCACCGTATAATTAGCATTTAAAGCACTCAGTGAGGTAAGAGACTGAATGTGCCACTGGATGGGTGTGGTATGGGGAGGAGTTGGAACTTTGATGGCTGTCTCATGCCCATGTCCGTGCCGTGTGCTGGTCCTCACTGTTTTTCTCTGGCACTCATTCCATTTCTGTGGCTGATCTGGCAGAGGTTCATAGGCTTCACTAAGCTGAGGTGTACAGATCTGATTACCTGTTCAACACAGTAAGCTTTAATTTCCTAATACCAGTTAAACAAGCTTTATGTTTCTTGGAATGTGAAGGGGCAATATTTGAACTCCTAGTGTGAGCTGTGTTCCTAATACATGATGGGGAGTTACAGTGTTGGTAATACCTGCACTGCTTTGCATTACTGCCCTGCTGCTGCAGCTGGGGCACGATGTGGAGCTGGGCTTGGATAATGGCCTGAAGCAGTGGAAGCACCTGCTGGCTCCTGGGTATTTCTGTTGCCATTACAGAGTCCTGCTGCTCTGTGCAGCACTTGGCATCGGCATAGTTAACACAGACTAATGTTTGCAGCTACACAAATATGTGCATAAATAATGGATTCAGGGGAAATCGTGCTTCGACTCTCCCAGAATTTGCATGGAGTTGATACGTGTTGGAGAGTTCTCTAGATTGCCCTCATTAGTGATGCTAATGAATAGCGAAAATCACGGTCAAATTAACAAACTTCCAGTTCTGCTGAATCTTGAGGAAAAGTTGCTGTTACTCGGAGGGATGAAACTCAGCACACAATATGCAAAGATTATAGGAATAAAACCCCTCACACTATGGTAGGGACCAGGACTGGGGCAACACAGTTGAGTCACAAGTAGAAAAGTGAGTAGCCCAAAAAAAAGCAAACTTGTGGAGATTTCTTATATCCTCTGTGGAGAGGAAGATCCTTCGTTTTCCCCAGAACAGTGTATGTCTCTTCAGGCCTTTAGTGATCAACACAACTATTTGTAGACAGCTGCGAGGCAGGATAATTAAGGCAGAGCCTAGTGTATAGCAATTAGTGTAAATTAGGCAGTAGGGGCTGTAGAGAACTGGAGAAGCAACAAACAGAAAGGTATCTGTAGTCCGAATGGACAAGGATAACATATTCTTAGGATATTATTGTTCTTTCGAGTCATAGCAGCAGAATTCCTCCATTGCCCATTGAAAATAACTTAAAAATAATGTCTTGTTCTACTTCCATGTAATTCCTGATTTTCTGTCTTGCTACATGATGAGTTGAACCCAAATACCATGTTTATCTGGGGGTACCATAAGTATCCTGTATAAAGCCAGTTCCTGGTTAGAAGAACACACTTACGTGGTGCTCTGTTTTCAAAATATGTTAATCAGAAATACACAAGAGAAAAGCAAGTTGCTTAATAGGACAAAAAAAAAGGGTCAAAAGCAGAAGCACATGTGTGGGTATGCAAGTGGATTGAAGGAATTGTCACATTTTAAAGCAATAAAAGAGCTCATTTATTTTCATTTAGTCTTTGATATTTCTTTTGATGTTACTTTCCAGGGCTGGGGGGAATTTATTTAAATAATAATATGAGAATGCAGGTTTGACGCCTTCCTTTCAACTTTTTTAAACATGCAATCTTTTATCACTTAAAATATTTCAAGTTTGTTGATTGATTTCTGCTATTATGTAAGAAAAATGAGATGTACTTTAAACCCTCTCGCTCAAACATGATGATGATGTAAAAATACTGAACAGATATTATGAGAGTGATTCAAGAGAGGCAGTATTATTCAATCAGAAGGAAAGATTGTTGAGTCAGTTTGTTACAGGAAACAAATGACAAACAGTTTAATTGTAAACTTGAGCAGCATGTAGTAACATAAATGAAAATGAGAGTCTAAACTCGTAAACTTAGATTACTGAGACAATGAAAGGTTATTAGGAGAATGTAGAAGGTATTTTGTACTAGTTATCTAATCAGCTCTTCACAAACGTGTCTACAGCTGGTCTGCTTAACTAATTCATCTGGCAAAACCCACAAATGGTTGCTCTCTTCCTTGGTAAGATTTATTTGCTGGGCTTGAATCAAGTTTGTATTCTGTTCTTTCTACTGGCCCCACATCTGCCGCTTTCAGACTGTGGCATTGATAGCTCGTGGATACTGTTGGGGCTGTGCTATTGCTCTGCCACAAAGCAGACCACACACACAGAGGCTAAAGTGAATAAAGAGAGAGATCAAAGGCTCAATGTGCTTGGATATGTTTTTTTGAGCACTGAAGTTTGCTATGTTTGAGTTTACTGATCTGAATAAGCTTATAGAGCAGTGCAAGAGTTTTTATCATACCTAAAATGACTTCTACAATTTCTTTTCCAGGTCTGAGTGTTCAATTAATTAGAAAAAATTATTTTTTTCCTTTTGCAATACTTAGGATGGTGTAAAGATTATTTTTGCCTTCTAAATAATTTTTTATTGCATTTCTTGAGCAAAAAGCTAACATGGCTAAGGATGAGTAAGAATAGGAATTAATACTATGAATGAGTTTTCATTCAATTTTGAGTAAAATTTACCATATAGTAATCATTTCTCAAGAATGTAAGCATGTTAAAATTAATTTCAGATATATTATTTGGCAAACTTTTCTTTTAATTAAAAGTGTGATATTTTAAACAAATGATAAATATATATTTGTTGTACTGTGAGAAAATGGATAATCCAAGAAACGATCTGATTAAATTTCATTGTTTTTACTGAGTAATAGTTTACTATTTTCCTTGTTTTGTGTTGCTTTCATCTTCAAATTTTCTTGCTGCCCATATACAGTTTTTCACATGTTAGTATGTGTTTGTTCTTGTGTTTTGTAGGACTATTTTGAAAGAGAGTGGCTTTGCACGGTACCTTCATTCAGCTGTCGTGATCAATGGAGCTATGCTCATTTTCGGTGGAAACACTCACAATGATACTTCCCTGAGCAACGGTGCAAAGTGTTTTTCTGCTGACTTTCTTGCATATGATATAGGTATTTATTGTACTGTATTTTTCTCATTTTAGTTTTAAATACCACAATTTTGCTTTCTCAAGTCCAGATAATGTGATTCTTTAAAGTTTTGATCCCAAACACCTTCAAGTTATTTATAAATTATACAGATTTTTGTTCCATTTTGTCGAAAGATTTTGGTTTGTGGGGCAAGGCATAGCAGCATTCATTCCATTCTCAAGGCTCTGGATATTTTTGTAGTATTTTGGCAACACACTTTAAAGAAAGACAAACTCAAAAAAGGCTCTGCATGGTAAGTGGTATTAAGGCTGAGTGAAGCATGAGGAGCTTTAGGAAATGATAAAAGGATCTGGTATATTTAATTTCACAAGAGTGGCTGAGAGAAAAGATTGTTGTTTGTAAATATATGATAAGAATACAGTTTGGAGGAAAACTGTTTGATAACACAAGACTAGGTGGGTGTCAGCTTTCATTCTGGTGAGTGGTTCCAACCCTTTGAGCTGTACACTCATGGAAAAGCCTCCCTATAGGATTGTGGAGGCAATAAATAGAAGAGAATTTAATGAGTCCATAATCTGTTTCCTATCTTGTGGCACGGCTGTTCTTACCATAAATAGTTTTTCCCTTCCCTGATGTTCATGTCCATATTTTATGCATAGACTTTAAATATAAACATATAACTCATATTTGGGCTTTAAGTATATTCATACAGCTCACATTGGGGCCAAAAAACACAGTCACTTGTCCTGGGAGCCAAAAAATGGGAAATGTGTCAGAGCAGCCTGGGAAATGGACTCAGGCATGATCCTGGTGAGAATAGCCTGTGGATATTGCCTGGATCTAGTTTTGGCAAGCGTTTATCAGCTGCCTACAGTGGTAGAAGAGTCTGGGACGTGATCCTTCTTTTAGGACTAGTTTATGGCTCTTTATGGCATTCACTGTACGTATCAATGCAATGTCTTCACTTCAGTACAAAAATAATGACTAAATTCAGTATGTGGAACATATATGGGTTATTTCCTGCCAGTTTTAATGGGTGTGCAAATAATACCTTAGCAAAACAGCTGAATTTTTTTACTGTATCCCTGTATTGCATATTCCATAGCTTCTTATAGGCATCTGATGGTGTGAGCTATTGATTTTGTTCTCACTTTAGTTTACATGTGGATTTAATTTTTAATGAAACAGAGCTCCTTTCTCATTTTGGAGCATAATATTATTTCTTGGTCTACATTTATTTGTAGAATGTGCACTTACAGATCAATAGTGTGAGTCCTAAAATCTGAATTACCATAACCTTCTGACTTTCACTCACCAGTAGTTTTTTATCATCTTTCATGAAAATGTTTTATACTTTTTTTTTCTTAAGTAGAACAATATTTTGGTTTGTCTAGTTGGTTATAATATTTAATGTAGTATTTGTAGTCTCTTGCAAGTCACATTCTCCATGTGTTATGAAACTGATGAAGTACAGAAGAAGTGGGTGTAGTAATTACTCTTTGGATGTAGTAATTAATCTTAAAAAATGAAATATATGAAGATTGATTTGATTCAGACTTATTCTTCTGTAACATTCATTTCGCCAACTTAGAAACAAATCTCACGGCACACATTAGATAAAGACATACTTTTTCAGAAAACTTGAAATATTTTATGACGAATTAAATAATTATGCGATACGTATATTTCAGAATCTTATTTACTTTGTATCATGAGTTTTTGAACAATGCTTGGAAAAAAAAAATATGATGCTATCAGCATCACATTTCCTAGATACCTTGCAAGTGATGAAGTGTTATGCCTTGTCTTGTAAAAAATGGGTGCTGTCTCGAAACCAGCTGAATCCTGGAGATAGAGCCTATGCTATTTATGTTCAAGTTGGGCTAGAGAGTACTTTTGATTATCTCTCTTATTATATGTGACACAGTCCTCTGAATAGATTGCTCTGCCTTTTTATTACCCATGAAAACACTGGTTTTCATATTAATGTGGAGTAACTGTTCGTGTGGCTTCATCTCAGTGAAGCTTAGCTTGCTGAAAGGTTGGTTTCTACTGCAGTTTGGTAATCCACACTCCTTCTCTAGTCCAGGAATAGGGATAAATATCTCCAGAGAGCAATTAATTTTACCAAGCTTAGGACAGAGTTACCTTTCCCCCCCTGCTTTTCTGAATCAGTCATTGCTCTCTAAGTTCTGAGCTTAGTCTATAACAAGTTTTAGACATTTAAATTTGTCATGAGCCAAGAGCTCAGTTCAGTAATTTGAAATACTTAATATTTGTTAAAGCTGAGGACACAGAGATGGGGAGATGTTATAAAAACTGCTATGGTGCTGTAATTTTCATAATTTGGTATTTCTTGATGTATTTACTTATATAGCAGTAAATATATGATGAAAAGACTGCTGCATAAAAAAAAGAGCTTTAGAAATCTGGCCTTGGTATACTTTTGTCCTCCTTTGATATTTTACCACCAGGTTGCCCTGGGTTGCTCTGGCAGCCCCTTAAAGATCCACAGAGGGTCATTCTTGTGGAGGTCAGATATTTTCCAAATGTGCTGTTGTTGCTTCATTAATCTGAAAGAGGAACCTTGGCAATGGGGACAGTCTTGAATGCTGTGGTTGACCTGCAGTTTTCTTAATTATATTGGTTATGGCTTTTCTTTACAAGGGCCTCCATGTGCTTAAAACTTACATTGCTCTTCCAATCAGATCTCAGAAAAGTAATTTAGATTATATTTTATGAGTATTCACATGCAAAATTTGCAGATAAATTGGGATAAATTGCACACTCAGAATCAGAGTTTAAAACAGATTCTAACTACTGAGACCAGTATTCAAATATAATTAATTAAAAGCTTTTTTTAAACAATAAGGATATTTATTTTAGTTTCTGGCCAAATGGTGCAGTTAGTAAATATATCTCTGCATGCCTAAGTTCCTTAAGTTTCAGTTTATGAATTGTTCAGTCTCTGTCCTTTTGTTCCACATTTGGCAGTTGCTAAGGTGTCTGGATACCCTAGATGTGTATAGAGAATTATTGACAGGGAATCTCTAGAAAAGCCAAAACCTGAAATCCTGGGAACATGGCAGCTGCCTCTGTGCTCTCTCCTGGTGGTGGTTGGAGTTCTGCATTGTTTGGATCTGTGGGACAAGTACAGTAACCCCCTATGTTTACACTAATAATATGATCCACAATATTTCTTTTGTTATTATCTGGATTTCAGTTTATTATTATGGATTAAATAGTATGCAAATTCAATTGCTTATGAAAGACAATATTGCTTGTGAAGTATTAAGTTTCTTCTATGGTATTCAAACAAAGCTTAAAAACATTCTCCTTTTTGGAAAAAAAATTCAAAATTATCTCATGAGATTGACTTTAGTTCCACTTGTAATCAAACATATTTCTTGTATTTTGTAATAAAAGGAATTGTTTATTCATAAATTGTTTGCTTGTAAAGTAAATTGTTTCACCACTAGTCTTTGCCGTTAACAAAATGAAGTAGTTTAAATATCTGTGAATTTTTTTTTTCCTATATGAACACATCTATTTTTGCAGTTCTCCCTCTTTCTGGAGTTACAAATGGGTTATCAGTGTGCCATCACAGAGAAAATGTAAAGCAGTGCCTGTGAAAGATTAAGTTTTATGTGTTCCAGAGCACTTAAGTTATAAATGTAGTTTTGGTGCAGTCTGTAACAGCAATTACCTCCATATTACTGTGCTATTAGAAGAGCAAAGCCATAATAATATAATGCACTAATTGCTCCCTTTAATAGCAAAGCTTAAGGTTGTTGATTTCTTTATATTGCTTGGGGAGTCACTGTTATGTGTATAGACTCTGATGTAGATGTTAGTTCTATAGTTTAAATTCGATTCATGCTGTTTTGAACATACTTGCTGTTGTGTTTTCCTGAGAGCAAGGAGATGTTTATTATCTGATTAAAGAAAAATATTTATGCAGTGTGTAAAGACTCAGAAAATAAGTTTTCTGCTAATACATAACTTTCATGATGTTTTAGTTGTTTATGTTCAGTGTTTAGTCGTCCAGGTCATGAATGAGAACCAGACAGAAGTATAATCGTGTCCATATGTTGTGAACCTGCATTGCTTCTTTTACCACAGAAAAATGAACTTAGTAATTATTAGAAATACGTAAAGAGCAAATAGAAACATAAGCTGGCATTGGATTCCAGGTAGCACATAAGGCTGCACTGCAGTGTTGCAGAGTGTGATTGAGCAGAATAAATACATTGGCATTTCAAATCTATTGAAATAGTTTGAAATTAGAAATTATTTGATAAATGGAACCATAAAGTAGGTGGTTTCATATATCTTCTCTTAAAATAAAGCTCCGAATGCAGTAAGAGATTGTCACTAAATCAGGCTGCGAGTGCCAAAATACAAATGTGTTCCTGGAGGTGAAGTATGGAACATTGGTTGCCTCTTTTTTAGAGACTGTCCTAACAACTTTTGCTTCCTATTTTTAACAATACTATTTTTTTCTATTATTTTTTTTCCTCTATTCAACCACATTTTGGTAAGCCTAATCTTAGTTAATTTTTAAAAATCAAATATATGTTCAAGTATTTTACTGATATGACAGTGTTGATTCGAAATTATTTTGTTGTTTTTTTGTTTGGGGTTTGTTGTTTTTTTTCCTACAAAATCATACTGGGAAACCTTCCAGTAGTGTATGAATGCTGCTGCAGCATTGAGAACTTTCCTATGAAATGTGCTGGTCACCCTCTCTGATATCAGTAATTCAGTGCTGCCAGTAGGTTGTAGATGAGATGCGTTGAGGGCTGACCTGTTGGAGTGAGGGCTCTGAAGAGCAATACCCTGTGCAAAGTTCAAGTGGGGATTTTCTCTGCCAGCATCACCTGGGTTGCTTCAAATCCAGTGCATTTCTGTGGTGTTTCATCACGGAGATGTGTGTGACTGGCGAGTCACTGTCAGAGCCACTTCTGTATCGTCTGGTAACCATTTAATCTACACCGGGGAGGATAATGAACCTCTGATTTTCATATTATACTGTGGTACAGCTTGTTCTTAAAGCAGAAGCCTTAGTAATAGAAAAAAAAAAACCGCAACCCTTTATTTCTCCTTGTACTTTTCAGTGGCTAAAACTTCTGCTGATCAGTTTGGAATGAATAGTATTGTTTCTGCTTAGTAACTGGTTCCAGTAAAAGCAGAATGTGCTTCCATGTGCTATGTGCTGTACCTGGTAACAGATACAACTAATGCTATATCTTTCACTTGCTGTCTGTATAATGCCTTGAGGGCATAACATTTTATGGAGGAAAGTATTTTATTCTTTACTGCACAGAGCTTACCGTCATTATTAGACTTAATATAATACACGCAACACACAGAATGCTGTAATATTGATAAATTATGTTGTAAATCATATCGCATTTGCCATTTGTCATTTTTTTTCTTGGAATGGTCCAGTGAAGTCTGGAAATTTGTGTACTTAGAGGTGTTCAAAAGAAGTTTGAAGATGGCGGGCAGGAATGAATTCTATTTGATTCTTTACTGCAAAACAGCAGGAATCAGTTGGCTAACTATCTGTATTTTGTATTAATCAACTGTACAGAGAAACTCACATCAGGATCTGAAAGCTGAGCAAAAGTGTTATTCTTGCACAGTGCTCTGTTCAGTGTTCAGTAGTCATTGAGAAGACTAGGAGGAGATAAGAGGGGAGGCTATTTGTAATAAGCTTCCCTCCCTCTCTTTTCTTGTACTCTATTGAAAAGACCTGCCAGTTTGAAAAATACCATCAGTAAGAAAGGAATTAATATATCTCCAGCCCTCAGGGGTTCCTCATCTGAAAACCAGCCTTTATTATGGTTTTATGGTCTTCCCTTGGTTTTAAATCCCACTTTTTCTTGAGTAAATTTCTAAGTACAGGAAAGACTATATATTTATGTTCATAATGTATATGTTTGTAAAAATAAGAAAATTAATGTCAACACTTCCCAAGATCAGATGAAAATTTAGTGTGAGTTTTAAAATCAGATGGAAATTTAGTGTAGGCTTCTTAAATTGCTTCCTTTACTGTCAAAGGCACACGAGCTCACACGTGCTGTGTCTGTTAATGTGCAGTGACTTAACAGCAGAAAGAAGTTGATTTTGAAGTATAACAGCAAGATTTTGCTGGTCAATTGTAGTGTTAAAATGCTTGCTTTTTGCAGCTTTTAAAATGGAAGTATTTTCTTGAATTAGAATTTGAATTAATGATTGGACCCGTGATCCCTTATTTCTAATATATGATATTGCTCTTGGGCTGAGTTTCTTTCATAAGTCAAACACCCTGGAGACATCAAATGGCAGTGTTACGGATGGATATGGGTAATATACAACTACTGTATTTAATACTACTCCCAACTTCATCAGAAACTTATGATCATAAGTAGATAGTTGGTGTCCCAGTGCTGTGATCTCTTCGGTTGAAACTGTTTCAGGAACATCTCTCTGGCATGTATGTACTGTCACTGCTCTAGTTACGTAGAGAAAATAAGAACAATTGTGAAAGATGAAGTGTATTAATCATTCAATAGTGTAATGATAATACAATGTTAACAGTGATAGTGACAGAATGTAGAAGTTGAGAAGGAAGTAAGAATTTTGGGATGAGTTGCTCCCATAAGACAGTGAATTAAACTTGCTATACTTTCTTCACACTGCTAAAGTGGGTGTGAGTCCACCATTCTGAGTCCACCACCTGATGTCAAAATTCTTGCTATTTGAACCATCCGCATTACTCTGGTAATAACGTGCTTTTAGTTTCTGTTTCCAGTTTATAAAGAAGTGTATTTGATTTATTAATCAATCTATTTATTTAGCCAGCATTCTTTATGGGCTCAGGCTGTGACTGGGTGGCAGCCCGAGTTGATTTAGTGGCGTTGCTGCCGTAGCTGTGCTGTGCTGTCCCCTCCTGTGTGCCGAATCTGTCCTCGTGTGGCCTTGCACCGAGGTGTTCCAGCGTGGTGTGCGAGCAGGATGCTGACTGCACAAGGTGCTGCTGTCAATCATTTTCTGCTCTGAATAATTTTCTGTATTAGAAGTGCCGGAACAGCAGCACTGGCGGAGTTGAACTGTTCTGACAGTGGGAACGAGACCAGCCTGGAAGACAGTTTGTTCCTCCTGGATTTCCTAATATCCATTTCTGGTTTTTTTTAAGCTGAGGAGTGAGGTGTTGGGATCTGACTATTGAGAAATGCCCCTATCCAAATTAAGGTGCAAACAAGACCATATGCCCAAGCCAATAGGAGAGTTTATTTAACAGTAAATGTGAGGGAAGGGGAGATGGAAAGAAGCAGGGGAGGGACAGGGAGAGAAACAAGAGAGAGAGAGAGAGAGACAGATCTTTGTTTGCCACAGTGGGAATTTTTGTTTGCATGCATTTCCCAGGATGTGCTACCCAGACTTTGGCAGGCCCAGAGCCAGCATCATTCTGTGCTTATCTTCAGGGCAAAGTCTTTCTGTGATCTTAACAGTGTTTTAGGCAATTGTGATCTTGCAGTCTCTTACAGGAGGGAAAATGATTTTTTGAGTTTTAGGGTTTTTAAAAATAATTTTTAGTTTTTTAAACTTTTTTGAAATATGTGGTCTGATGGTGATATTTCTTTATTTTTTAACCATATCCACAACTTTCATGAATAACCCCAAATTTTAATAGTAAGTACATATGCATTCTTACAGGTAAATGAATTCAGCACTATTGTGTAAAATCTCTCTTGCATTAAGACTCTAGAAACATGTTTCAGATGTGTTCCCAACAGTCTTGCTGTCTGCCAGCAACCTTTTCTAATTATTGATCTCTTTAGGACACTTCTGCTTCCTTGTGTTACCAGCTCTGACTCTGCAGCTTCTGCAGGCAGTACTCTATCCACTGCTCTGTATTATGGAGAGTGTGCTGAGCAAATAGGTCTTTTTGTTTTGTTGGTTGTTTTATTTTTTTGGTCTGAGTGTCCAAGTTGATAGCTTTGCTTCTGGCTTAAAATTAAGTATCTATATGTATTAATAAAGCCATGCTTTTATTTGGATTAAATTGGAGAGGCCTGTTTCCCTTCAACTCCTTTTCAACTTTGGATGTAATCCTTATCTTTGTGTGTATAACGGATTTTTTTTTAAAAGAAGAAAACTTTCATATTAGTGTTGCACCTTTCCTGAAAGTTTGCCTTACCTGTCTCCAGAACCTGTTATGATGACAAATTCTAGGAATGTTTTGCTTGCTCTGTAGAAAAGTACTTTCCCTACTCCATTTTAAAGGGGTTTCCTTGAAGTTTCAATTTGTAGGTGCTCCCTATTTGGTACTGTGGGATTTGAATATTTGAAGTCAGTAAAGTTTAAGTAGGAAATAATGAAGAAAGGATCATTGTTCTAAAGAACTAAAACCCTAGTCAGGAAGGAAAAAAAGCACACCAAAACCACATTTGTGTACAGCAGTTCTAAAAGAAATGTGCTTGAATAATTAATTTGACATGAAGATACTGATACAACATTCCTCTCAAATATGTGGAAAGTAGTTAGTAGCATACTTAAATCAAGATACCAAAAGTAAGACAATAATGAGATGGGTTGCACAGCTGGAGGAGTGATAGTTTATCTGCAAACATTTAAGAAAATAACTAGGTTCACTGTCGTAGATATTGCATGAAATATTTATGAATCGGAATCCTTCAGCTAATTTGAGAGCGTGTAGACATTATGGCAATATTACTGATCCCTTGGTAACAACGATGGCCGTGCTTGTTGCTGTGGGTGTTGTAACTGGCTGTGAAGGCAGACGACTGTGCGTGTAATAAAGTGACTCTTCTGTAAATGTCCTGTGGTCTTGATAAATGTCAGGATAGATCAGTGCTGCTGACAGGTTCTTGGAGCATCTACTCACAAATGCATGTAAAAGCAGTAACCTGTTGATTTATCCTTGAGCAGTTAAAATATAGTTCACATGTATTTTGCTGAAAAACTTTTCAAATTGTTTGATATATGCTTGGTTTTTTGTCTTTCAGCTTGTGATGAATGGAAGATTTTACCAAAACCTAATCTGCATCGAGATGTCAACAGATTTGGTCACACTGCTGTTGTCAGTAATGGGTAAATGAAGTGTCTCTTAAATTTTCCTTGCCATTTTTCTGAAGGAAAAAACTGTAGCAGAAATCACACTGAAGTGAAGTATGGTTCAATAACGTAGAACTGATGTAACTTATTAAAAGGGAAAGTAGTGTTCATCAGGGTATCAGTACAGCTGATCCCCAATCTGCCAGGCCGTGGGATCTGTTCAATGACATTTTGGGTGAACATTCCAGTGTACTGAGGTGTTTTCTCAGCATTGAGAGCTACACTGAATTTGATATTTGGTACCAACTATAACCCTCACTTAGGTATGATGGGAGAAATCTTTTTGCAGTGTGCTGTAATTCTTCATTCTTCTACAGTCATAAAATAACGATGTAACTAAAATTTGCTGTGAAAAAGGGAAGATTTTGGTGGTACTGATACAGTTACCTTCTTTGACCACTTGAAGGAGGAAAAGCCTGCCAGCAACTAGATGATATCAAGTTGGAAAAGTTGTAGAAAACAATAGGTTTAAAGAAAGGTGTATTGTTTGCTAGTCTCAGCTTTCCTTTTGCTGGTTGCAAACTGACCTAGTATCTGAAGTTGCAGTTCTATAGATCATTGAACGTCTTCTACATTATTCATCACACTAATAAACTCAGTACTTAAGTATTTGTGGGCAACTTGCAGATCCTCTCCATAAGGATGCTGTATAGGTCAGAAATGAGGTAATGAGTAATTCTACAAATAAGAGTGTGACTGCTTTTAACAAAAATAGCACTAAATCATAAGTATGTACACAGAGCACTTGACATTAATCAATGAACAGATTTATTTATTAAGACGAAATTGCTTGGAATTAATGAATTCAGCAACCAATAGTTTTTCATTATGATTTGTGTGTTTTATGCCATCTCAGCCATGTCTGATACTTTGAGAACTGTCACTTTCTATGAATTACATTCAAAATGGCTTTTTTAAAAGAACTTAGTGGTATTTTTTGATAGGGATTTTGGTACTCAAAAAGTGCAGTACGAGATACTCTCCAGATTTCTGCTATTGGTGACTCTGTGATGAATTCAGTTTTAAGAGTATATCATACAACGGATATACAGGTTTTCTATTACTGTCTTTTACCTGAGACTGTTCTTAGTTTTAAATGAGAAGGTTGAGGACTCAGGTTTAGTCTTTTGGTTCCTTCGTAAGCAGCTACTCCACTGGAAATGTTACCAAAAAGAAATAGCCATCTTGCCAATTGTTGCTGCCTGTCTTGAAAAGAATGCTCTTGTTTTCTGCAGGACAGTATTTCGTGCTCTGTTCTCAATATCTAGCTGCAAGAATAAGTGCATTCTTGCAAAGCTCTTCATTCTTCTTTCCGGACGTTTGGGATATGCCACTCTGTAACATGTACAGCACAGGGAACTTACAGCAATTTTTTTGTTACTCTAAACTTCCATGGAGAAATAAATTGAAAAAGTAATCAATAAAGGAATCACTGGCAGAGTCTTTATTAGAGAAAGAGGGTGGTTTTTTCCTAATATTATGTGGGTTTTTAATTGTATATCAAAACAGTTAAGAAATCAAGAAAATGTGTCTACAATAACAGTTAAATTTCCTTGCTTTTTCCTAATAGGTCCATGTATATATTTGGAGGTTTTTCAAGTGTTCTATTGAATGACATCCTTGTGTACAAACCTCCCAACTGTGAAGCATTCAGAGATGAAGAGCTGTGCAAAAATGCCCGTCCAGGAATAAGGTGTCTGTGGAACAAGAAACATTGTGAATCTTGGGAATCTGGACATGCTAATAACATCCTTAGAGCAAAATGTCCCAAGAAAACAGGTAAGTGAATTCTAGTCTGTTCATGTCATGTTTGCAGTGCATTGTTGGAGATGGGGATGGGCAATCCCCACAGTAGTAACCACGTGGAAGAAGTGACTGGAATGTTAAGATTGTTCCTTTCTGAGAATACCCAGTGCAAGAGATATATGGACTATTTTTAAAAAAACATTCAGTCGTGGAATCCTTTTGTATTTTATGTGCAGGGAAGTAGATGCAAAAGAGCACAAGCTGAAGGTGCTAAGGGAGAGCAGAACAGCAGTCAGAGCACAAATGGGCACTGCACGTGGTACCTGGTGTTGTGGGCATATGGCACTCTCATACCTGTGTGTACCAATAAGGGAGGAAAGCATAACTGCTTCGAGTAGATTACCTATGAAACAGGAGCATTTGTACAGAAGAATGTAGGACAGGCACAGCTGGGAACAAACCTTAGGCAAACAAGCCCTTTGCAGTGTGTGTCAGATGGGTTCAAGTTTGTCACATGAATTTCGCTGTGGCATTGTGATGGCTGTGTTGTTTGAAACAGCAATTTACTGTTATGAATAACTGTTCCAACCTATGCCTAAGCATTTTGGCTTGTCACAAATAAATTGCTAGTGAAAGTGTTGTTCTTATATGTCACATGAACAGAATATTTATCCTTGCTACCTGCACCTACTGTTTTTTCTATGCATCTTTCCTTTCAGCACAGTGTAAAATTGCTTCCCAAACTTTGGCTGTGTGCTGTGTGTACAAACTGCCATACAATTAAACTGCCAGTCTATGTTTAATGTGTGTTGAAAAGTTACTAGCACTGCTGTTAATCAACACTTCAAGACATTTTATTTTTCTGATAGCTTTTACTTGTTTCTGGACTGGCTATAAAGTTGGAAACTCAGAAAGAAAGGTACATGATATAACAAAAACATTATCCAGGTACAGTTTTCTGGAAAATTGCTTTTGTACGGTTTCTGAACTTTTAGAGAGCTACAGTCTAGAAAGTTTCATCTATATATAAAAAGAAAAAATCTTGTGGCATTAAATTCAAAAGTAATACAGGTGAAAGTGGATCTTATAAAAAGCTGATCATAGTAACAGGTGTATATAAAAGCCAAACAAAACAAAGCACAGACAGGTGGAAGGAAAATGAAAAAGTTAAGGCAGTTTCTAAAGTACAGGTGCTGCAGTGTAAGTAAAGTACAAGTCAACTTGGAAGACATGAGGTCTGTAGAATTCCAGTTCTGAAGAAGTTGTGTGAACAGCACTGTTTCACTGCTGTCAAATTCTTCCAGTTTCAGGTGGTAATTTTTTGCCAAAAGCCAATTTTTCTTACATTCTTTTACATTACTTGGCTCAATTGTTACCTGGTTGAGAGTATTATCTGAGAAACTGCTGATGGTTAATATTAAAGGATAAGCAGCAATTTTAGTGGTTTTCAAAAGATCGATTCTTGGATGACAAGACTTCCCTGGCAAGAGAATCTTTTAAGCTTGCGTGAACCCGAAACTAAAGGAGCGAAACCAAACAGGAATTAAACACAGTAATCAGTGTAGGAGATGGTACAAATTCTTCTATTTTGCATCATGGTGATTTTTAAAACCTTTGCCTCCTTTAAATAGAAGTAGTAATTTGTGTCCTAAATGATTTTACGTAACCTAAATTTTAGTCCAAGTCCCATTATTAAGAATGTAACATTAACTCTTTCTCAAATTCTTTTTGTAGATAAAGGACAGAACTGTAACTTACCAGTCATTATTAGATTTATAAATTCATTTACAAAGATAAATGTCCATGTATTGCTTATATCTGTCTTAATTTTTTTTATTTACTACTTTTATCTTGTCTTCTTGCATAGCCATCTAGTATTTTTATCAGAATCCTACACTTGAAGAGAATCTTTCTTCAGTGTTAAAAGAGTGAAGAAAAAATAGTTGAAAAAGGTTTTCCATACTCTTAATTTTTGCATTGTGCTAAGAGAGCTTATATGCTGTAAATCAGTGAATATTCCTTTAGCTGATACAAGACTTATGAACCTTCAAATATTGCTGTTAGTAAAGGAATTTTTAAAGGAGTAAATCCTATTAACTGAATAGAATTAATTTCCTACAGTAACTTAAACCCTTATGAACGGCTAGAGTTCAAATGAAGGATGTAACAGACAAAGCTCTAAGGAAGTGTTTAAAATGTGGCGTTTTTCTCCTTCCTCGGGACGTTTCTGTTTGGTTTGTGTTGCAGCTGCTGCAGACGACAGATGTTACCGCTACGCGGATTGCGCCAGCTGCACCGCCAACACCAACGGCTGCCAGTGGTGCGATGACAAGAAGTGCATTTCAGCAAACAGCAACTGCAGCATGGTGAGTCCTTGCAAATCTGAGTATCTTATCACTGCTGATCCTTTTCTAGGTTTAGTAGACTAGTAGTTGCTTGTTTTTTGACACAAACTTGTTTGCCACGCTTTTGAAGTAAAAATGTTGCAGAAGGCGGAGTTGGACTGCAGCAAAAAATTCTCTTTCAGGGTAAAAAAAATATTCTTTAGAGTTGTGTTGCCTACCGTATATTTCTTAAGATAAATACTATTATCCTGTAATTAATGACATTTGTAAAGTCACAGTGTCACTGTTAACTTGGATTTTGTGCATATGTGGTGTACAGTAGGCAGGCAGAAACCATGGAATCCCATCAAGGGTGGCTGTTTGGTTTTTTCCCTTTCAAACAGGACCAGGCCAGTCTCATTAGTCATGGTCTTCTGATCATTGATCATCATAGAAATTGTTTTCTTTGTCATGGAGTCACTTGTCATCTCATTAAGGGAACATGAGCTTCTGTAACCGTGAGGTCCACTGGCTTGTGATGATTTGGTTCTGATCTTTTTAAGTACAAACGATCAGATCACATAAATTCATGCAGGTTTACAGTTTTCTCTTTTTAATATTGCTTAGTGCCATGTTTTATACTTCATGTTGTTCACCAGCTGCTGCATCTCTTGCTTGTTCATTTGATTTTTGACAAGGTTATAGTAGTATTTTATCTTTATAAATTTTGCCTCCTTATACTTTTCAGCTATCCACAGATACCTGGCTGTACTTGAGTTCAAAATCCTTTCTTTACACACTTCCTTACTAAAAGTATCTTGCTCTCTGACTTGAACCTGATGCAAATCAATCTTGTTCTCCAGACAAATTAAGGTGTGAATTGGATTGACTGTGACTCAAATCTTGCCCACTCAGAGTGAGCACAGCCAGTTCTAATCACTGGCATTTGTAGCTAGTCACTACTAATAAAAGCAATGCAGATGCAAATTCATCAGTAAGTCTGTCAGAGGGATTTCACATTCCAGGCGCTAATGGTTAGTTTCCTTTGTGATCTTCAAGGGCCCATCTTTTCCTGACACATTGTTCTCTATTAGGTGCTAATTTTCTAACTGTGGTTTTCAACTCCTGAACAAGGAATAGTTGCTAAGGAGCAGACCATCTTAATTCCTTATAAATGATCCCTAATAAATGTGGAGCACTGGGTATTTTAGCACGAGCTTCTCGGTTCAGTGTCCTCCTTTGACCACCTTTCATGAGTAAGATTGTCTGCTTAATTAGCAAACGATGCACCAGTCTGCTCTGTATCATTTCCTGTCTTTTATTCAGGGTTTGAAGTGGATAGCAAAGGCTGTTAGTGTAGTTACTAAAGAATGAGATAGCGGAAATTCATCAAAATGATTTCTGGAAAGAGATGCTGTCATATATGGAAGATGGCTGTTGCAAAATTAGTCTATTGACTGTGAGATGATAAGAGGCAGAATTTTGCAGCTTCGATATGAACCCACCAAAACAGCATCAACGAAATGGCACCATGTGGAAAACCAGAATGAATCAGGCTGATTATCCATTTTTATAGACTGGTACTTCTGGACTAGGCCCACAAACGAAAATGTTGTGGCATTTTCATCTTGTGTAGCACTGCGATGGTGATGTGAGATAACAAGGTGTGGGCTTAGGAACATCACAAGGAGCCTTTGCAGCTGTACAAAGACCTTGATTTATGACTTAGATCATACAACTCCAGATGAGACAGACAATAATGTTTTAGAATCTGCTGCTGTTGCCTCATGGAAATCGGCCAGTTTACTAAAGATATGCTGTCAACCAGTCTGGCATTGGCCTCATGGTCACAGATACCTGCAAAGCAGTGGCTACTCTGCTTATTGGAAGGCCTGTAAAATATGAACATTTCCCTGAAATAACTCTGTTTGGACAGGTGGACTTCATAAGTAGTGCTAATGCATTGATGATGCACATACACGTGCCTGTGCTCACCCTCTGGTGTGAGCCAGCACATTAACAGGACACTCTATTCTACTGCTCTGCAGACTCATGGATCATCAGGGTATAGATCGTATAGATCATGTAGCTCATACCTGATGTCATTGCAAGCAGAGGCTTGCAATGCCTGGTTGATCTGGATCTGCTTAATATGTTTATGAAACTGTATTCACTCTGTATGTCTGCACATAAAATGCTTTATCTTGCATCCTGTGAAAATGATACTCCCTTGTTGCTGATCACTGTGTGCAGAAAATTGACTATAGCTGTGTTTTGCAGTGGAAACAAGTCTTTACAAAATAAAAAGAAAAAAAGAGAAATAAAGGGTTTGTGGGAGAGATTAATTTCATTTTAGATTGCTGCACCTTTACAAGATGTCATTTTTTTATGAAGTAGTACCATGGAAGAGTAAGCTCCTCCATGAAACCAAAATCTTTTTGTATTTTACCAAATAAAAGGGTAAATTGCTGGAGAGGGCTAACCGATTGCAACAAAATGCAGTTTTCTTTACTGTGGAAGACCGGAGAGAGATTGAATTTCAGAGTAAAAAAATTTACTATATCAATTTTGTTCAGTTTTTGAAGAGAAAAAAAAGAATTGATAAAGTGGCCTTAAAGAGAGCCTTAGTATGTTGAGGCACAGCTGAATTGTTTTATTTCTGCCTCCAGCCAGTATTGCATTTTTGAAAACATCATTGCCTTCAGAAGCCCTAAGGAGGGCATGTTCCTACAAGGAGGGCATGTTCCTACAGGACTGAGGCCAGCCACGCTCCTTCTGCCAGGAGCAGTCTCTGAGTTCCTCGTGTGTTGGTCTCCACATGTGCAATATGATAAAGGCCCAGCTGATGACAGGTACCTAAATACAGCCCAGATTGGTGTGTGATTTAAAAGTGTTCTTTAGCTGAGTGGGGCAACGTAAAGCAAACATTGTCAAACCCATGAAGGGGATGATAAAGAGCATTTTGCTGAGGAAATGGGATACTAGAGGAGGCTTCCAAGAGACCTATAGTCCTACATGGTAAAATATTTTTACACAGTGCCTTAAAGACAAGAATCCTTGTTTTTTTGTAATGTTTTCATCGCTTCCAGAAAGCTCCTTCTTTTATGATGGGAGTCCTTGGATGATACACTAATACCAATAGTAATAATCATAGCAATCTGCCTACATTTGAGGAGTTCAGAGAATAGTCAAGAGGAAATGTATAAAGTAGTAGAAGGAAATATGATAGAATCAAATTTATCATGGAGGAAAAAAAGAAAATTTATGACTTAGAAGTACCCAGTAGCAAGTTTTGGGAGTAGCTTCAGGGAAATAGTTGCAAATCTATAAATTAATAATTTACATTTAAACTAGGCAAACTAGACAAGGTTATAGTGTTAACCTGAAAAAATCCAGGAGGAGGAGAGAGGTACATAATTTAATAGCAATTTCTGAAATTCTAAGATAAATTACTGTAGTATTTTCATTCTCCAGTAAATATTCAGACAATCACTGCAGTTTGTAAGTCTGTCTATATACCACCACATCAGGATCAGTACTTAAAAAAAATCTAAGTAAATCAGACATGAGGGAGGCTTTATACATAACATGATTTACTCATGCTTTGGAGTGTAAACTTTATAAATATCCTACAGCAATACAGAACTTCTGTAACAGATGGACTGTCATATTTCTGAATTTCATTGGGTTTGGTAGTTTAAGTTATAACCTTAATATTGTGTTAATATGAATTACCTATTGGATTCACATCTACATTGAACTAATGAGATTTTCAGGCAAGCAGTGTTTAAATTGGATTTAAGGGAAATAAATGCTGGGAATAAGGGACTACAACAAAGAACATTATTATAGAACAGTCACTAGTACTTTGAATTTTATTTTAAACATTAAATAACCAGCACACAACAAGCTTCATGATTAGAAAGTAATAGAAAAAATATCTTGGCTTAGGTGGAAAATTGTAATCTGTATGGAATACCACTGAAGAGTATGTAATTTAAAAAAGAAATCTGAATGCTTAAGGGTATGTCAAAATGAAGTGTTGAAAGTGAGTATTAGTTGAGCTGTTGTAAATGAGCAGATGGTGGTTACTTGTGCTCTAAAATTCACTTTAAAGCATCTCTCAGGCAGTTTTGTGAATATGCTTCATGACCGAATGAAATTAAACGTGGATTTGTACCAAAGATACCTTTTTTTGTGCTTTAGTGTTTGTATGCATTTTTGGCCTAGATAGACAGTCTGTTACTCACTGGCATTGCCTTTGGCTCTGTTTCGTGTTGTGGTGTAGGTGCCTGCACCTAGACCTGCTTCTCTGGTCCTTTTTGCTTCACAGTAGCCTTTCCTATAGAACAGAAAAAAGTCAGGACCTCTTATAATAAACTTACTGGTAGGCATCTGATCCAATAAAGGGAAAAAATTAAAATAAAATCAAATCCCTCAACAGCAGTGTTCTTCAGCAGGAATGAAACTGGTTCTGCGTGAGATTGAGAATTCACTTTCACAAATGCATTATTTCAGGACTTTTAAAAAACCCCAGAAATAAAAGGCAATAGCTTTTCTCCCCCTTGCCCTATCACTGTCCATATTCCAGTACCAACCACTGCGTAACTTATTGTCATGCAGTCCCTTTATAAGTTGTTTAATCATACTCCAGTAGACTATTAGAAAGGAAAGCAACCAACGTTGTCAATAAATCATGCATTTGCTGTCCAAGTGCAATCCATTTTTGCTGCCATGTAGTAATTTAATCTTTTGTTGTTGAAGAGAGACAAGACTTGGTAGGGTTTGAGAGGAGGGAGTCCCAGAGGTCCCTTCCAATCTCAACTCTTCTGTAAGTATAAAGCTGTCTTGCATTAGGACTTACTTTTAATTATTACCTTGAAATTAAGTTGCTAGAGAGAGCCTTATAGGTGAGCTGATGAATTGGCTGAGGATTTAGGGCATTTCATTAAATAAGGTATCAATACAATGTCTTAATTAAAAGTACTATGCAGAGGGAGGGAAGATTTGTATTCAAAATGTCTAACTTGGAAGACCTCAGTTTTCAGGAAAAAAACCAAACACTGACCAAATCCAATAAAACCCCCCAGGTAATAATTCCTTCAGTGTTTACTGCTTTTCTTGTATAGTAAGGTACCAAAGGAGTAAAGTTATCTCTGATTTTATGTTGTGTGTAGAGCATATTCTCGCATCTTCAGTCAGTTATATGTAATTATTTTGCACCTCGTGCCACTTTTTATGTTTGACTATTTTGCTTGCTTTAACCTGCATAGGGTGAAATAATTTAGTGAGAGTATAACCGTTAACTATCTAAGAAATATATATTTAGTTTAGGTGTTTAAGCTCTTTCTGCTCTCTGTAGAGGGAATTGACCTCTTCAATTCAGCACTCATAGTTGTGGAGAACAACGTTCTGCATCTGGTAAAGGATTCTAGATAAGGAGCTTAAATTCAGCCTACTTTTTAAGTAGCCACGACTTTCTGGGAGGGCTCCACCTGCCCTGTATTTCAGTTTTGACTTCTGTTTTTTTAATAGCTGTGTGCTTGAGATGCTGCTTTGTCTGTTTAAATTTTACAGTCAGTTAAAAACTACACGAAATGCCACGTGAGGAATGAGCAGATCTGCAACAAACTGACGAGCTGCAAGAGCTGCTCCCTGCACCTGAACTGCCAGTGGGACCAGCGGCAGCAGGAGTGCCAGGCGCTACCTGGTAAGGGAGCGTGCTGCTCACAGCTGGTTTCAAAACGCGATAAATCTCCTCTGTCCTGGCCGGAGAATGTTTGCTCAGCGAGCAGACACGGATTTGTTTTATTCCTGCTCTCTGGTCCTGCCTGTCTGTGCCCGCCCAGGTGAACCCAGATGTGGTGACAGCCCTGACTGGGGCATCAGCGCTGCCTTTAATCGCGTTGGTGAAGGCATAACTGCACCTCTGCTGCAGCCCCGGCGGGCTCTGGCCCGCGGGAGCCCTGGGTGCAGCGCTGAATTGCCACACTACGGCTTTTACTGTTCCGCGTGCGCTGCCACTGTTACGTTTGCTAGCTGGGCTTTTACCTTATAAGTTATAATTCAATTATACTTCAATTTTCCTGTGCAGATAGGGTCCAAGATCTAGTTTCTTGATTGTCTGCTGTTGGTACTACTATGAAAGCAGTGAATGTTAAAATGCTAATATGAAATATTCTCAGAAGGTGACTGTTAACATTCTCAAATAGTGTTTATTCTGTAATTTATATTCATAACTGCATATATGCAGTTAGATGTCAGAACCTTTTCCATTTGATCTTTATGTCCAGATGAAGTAATGAACACTTTTTTTTTCACAGAGATGATTCATTAAATAACTTGAATCAATTTATTCTGTGCAGTTCAAAACTGTATTTGTGTAATCTTTGGAAAGATTGACTATAACAGTTGCTCTTACTTATCTTCTAGTAGTTATCTGAGTCTGTGTAGTGCTGTAGAGTGTTGAAGAGAAATATTTTCTGAGATGTTATCTGAATTTTCTATCATGTGGATTGCATTAGTATTTAGGCAAATATAAATGCAAAAATATGATAAAACAAGGATAGTGTAAAGTTGTGATTTCTTAGTTCTAGTACAGTTGTTTTTAGATTTTGAAATTTACATAATATTTAAGTAAAAGGAGTTGTTAAAACTATTATTTATGTACATAATCTAATCTTAATATTTAGTCATGCTCAATTCTGAATACATGGAAGAAATAGTGACATAACAATATTTTGCTGAAACTTAGCATATATCTTATAATTGTATTTTAGGTTCTTAGAAGTTTCTTTCCATAAAAATACACTCTTCTGTATGATGATTCTTGGTATTTCAGAATTTATGATGTGAAAAGGGAAATTGAGTGTGGGATGTATTTTGATTTATGATCTCAGGAAGATAAAATTCAGACTCCCTTGGGTTTTTTGAAAGTTTTTTTCAAATCAGCTTTAATCATATGCTTTTTGCACCAGCTCATCTGTGTGGAGAAAGATGGAATCACATCGGAGATGCCTGCCTCCACATAAATTCCAGTCGGGAAAGCTATGACAATGCCAAACTGTATTGCTACAATTTGAGTGGAAATCTTGCCTCATTAACAACCTCAAAAGAAGTGGAATTTGTTCTGGATGAAATACAGAAGTATACACTCCAGGTAACTTGAGTAACTGTAATTGATGCTTATGTGAAACAAATTTGCTTTGAGAAATCTCTTCTAGGGTTTTGTCCAAAGAGAGGAAAGTTTATGCCTTCAAAAACGTGTGCTAAATGGTGCTAAAGACTGGTAGAAGTCACACGTAGAATATTAAGGAAATCTCATATTTAAAACCAATCACACAGCAGTCCTGAAGGTTTCCCCTTCCCAGATTTAAATGTTAAAAGTTACGATTTGCTCAAGAGAATGGGTGGAACGCTGATTTTGTGTCCTGGTTTTGGCTGTGATAGAGTTAATCCTGAAATTCAACACAGGCAAAGGCAGGGTCCAGCAATGGGGACGAGATCTGTGCATCTCCAGTACAGATATAACTTCTCCAGAAAAGCCAGTTTCCCCTCTAACTGGTGTGTGGGATCAAAGGGTCACAGAGAAGCTGCACTAGCATGTAAAACATGTAGCAATTCCCTGCACAGCAGCACTGGAATTAGCTGGAGCTAATTAGCTTTCTCTAATAATTGTGGGGAGAGAGAGAGAGCTGGAAACTCTTCCATGCCTCTGGCAAATGCAGCAAGCTACCACCAGAATATTCCTTAGAAAAGTGATCCATATTACTTTTGCTAACTGTGGGACAAGAGAAGGGAAGATAAATTACCTGTCCCTGGGTGGTCAGATTCAATTTTTTAGCAGTTAAATATTCAAATGCTTATTGCTGTGTTTAAACATCACTGGTAATGGATATGAAATGTAAGACTGCTCAGAAATATTAAACCTAGCAGTGTGCACTCAGATGGGGTGTCTTAGCAGAATAGGATTCCATTACAAGCAAGTCAGTTCTTCTTAGCAAGGGACATTTTTGGAAGCGTGTGTTTAGTTTTGTAGAACATGCAGCTTCTTCGTCTCTATAAAATACAGATACAAATACATAAAATAAAATACAAATACACTTCTTTGTCTGTATAAAATCCTCCAATTTTTAAGTAGTTTAGGATTTTACAGTTACAGGAAAATGAAAGATAATTGTTGATAATAATTAAAGCTTATAGCAAACGAGTATGTGATTTACCAAATTGTTATGCTGCAGATGAATCGAGATCATTCAAAGGAAATAGCAGTTTAGGATTGCCTTTATGTCATACTGAATCTGAGAGCAAGAGGTTAGGGACGTATATTGTGGACAAAAAACATTCTATTATCCTTTTTAGCATTCCATTGCAAAATGGAGATGCAAACACAGGTTATGTAATTGAGGTTTTTTTGGTTTTTCCCAAATAAATATAGGATCAGGACAGAGAAAATATTTTTTACTAGAAAGACACTGTTTTTCTATTTTTTACTAATAAAGGAGAGAAATCATTCTGTGTCAGAAGTTCTTTCCTGGTATTGTATTAACGGCAGCCTTGAAAGACATTCTGTCTGTCCACTCTTTTGATATGAGTTAATGGTGAAAATGTAATTTAAACAAAAAACAACAACAAAATGATGTTGGCAACATGCTTACTACGGTTATTTATTTTGCCACCTCTTTTCTTTTTTGCTTTCCTTTCCCCTGATTCCTATTAAAATACTGCACAGGATGCCTTCAAATCTAATAATGTGTGATAGACTATTGATATGACTGATTTTTCCTGACTGGCTTGAGGTGTAGATGAGAAATAGCTTTTTTTAGTGTTTGCAAGCAAGATTTTTCTTACATTTCAGAGCTTAGAACTTCTGCAAGGTGACATCCTGCTGAGCATATCTTTATTTAAATGAAGTACATCCTGAGCCAATGTGGTGATGTAAATTTGAGATACCACAAATACAGTTTAAGCAATTGCAGACAAATGTACACACTTTAAAAAAAATCTATCTTGGATTAAGCAGTCATTTAGCTGTCAGAACCTCTAATGAAATTCTGCCATGAATTATCCTGGTGTTTTCAGTGGCATTTAGAAAAAAAAAAGATTTTTTTCCCATTCATATCTGTCTGTCCTGCTACATTTACTCAGTGTGAGACAGCCTAAATGTGTTATCAGGTGTGACAGAGACTCTCTGAAACTTCTTGATCTTCTTTTCCTTGCCTTTCCCTCTCAAACTGCAATCATAATGATTTAAAGAGTGAGATTTCATTTTAGATGGCTTGTTTCTGTAGCAGGTGATGGTGGGGAGTTCACAAATGGAGTCAGAGCTGCTGTAAGGTGAACACTGTGGCTTTAATCTCTATTATCTGCAGTCGAGTTTGACTTGTGTGGTTAATATTGAAGGCTTTAAAATCTTTAGCCTGGGGGAAAAAAAGGGTTTCGCTTTCACCTGAAAACAAAAAAACTTTTCAGGATTAATAAATGTGTCAGAGCAACACTTGGAAATAAGAATATGATTCTGACTTTATCTCCTTGTAATTTGGTATTCTTATGCTGAGAGAAGAAAAGCAACTTCGGTACCTGTTGTGTATTTTCCAAACTGTTAAATAGTATCAGTAAATGCTGCAGCCTGGAAAAGCATTCTTCACTGTTCATAGAGACATCCTATGACTTCGTAGATTGTTTCCTAATACACAGAGTCCTTCTTCTGGGACAAATTTAGGACTATTTCTTTATCATGTTTAGAATAATACATTGATGCTTTGGAAAGTTTCAGAGGGAGGGGGCTGCCATTGTCTCCACACCCTATCCAGACTTGATTGTGTGTAAATAATTTCTCCTAATCCCAATACTAAACTGGAATTCGATGGGTTGACTCCTTTTAAAGGATAAGGAGAATGTTCATTTGGTACTAAAGAAAGAGACAAAACAAAGATCTGTGTGGGATGAATTTGCAGATGTATTTTAAAATTATCCCCATTAGTTTGAAGTCTAGTTTGTATTGTTCATTAAAAATAAATTAAATTCCATCAGTGAATGCCAAAGTAAACACAATGGGTAGGCTGCAGATTCCCACACTAAAGAAAAATGACACTTAATATTTTTTTCTTACATGCTTTTATTGACCTAGTAAGCAAAATATTATGAAAGGGAAGATTTGAATTTCTCTGAAAAGTAGATTAAACAGCAATATGAGGTTAATTAACTGTTCCTGCTAATATTCAAATGTTGTATATTCATTTAAAAGTGCAATTAGCTCTCTTGGGAGTTTGCTTGCAACTGTGGGATTTAACTAAAAATAATAATTTTCTTGTTAGCATGCAATAAATTCTGAGAAGATTTAGTTTTGGTGTAGTAAGCACAAAGAAGAGAACAGTTTTACACAGTGCCTTTCATTATATAAACTGTTGGCAACTTTTGCTTTGACTTACTGCTCACAAGGCTAAGCATCTTTCTATAAATTACACTTGAGTGTAGGTTGCAGTTAATTAGTGAGCTTTGCATAGCAATATTATTCCTTGTTAGCTCAAAGTATTCCCTGAGGGCTCTGTGTTTCTGTGGTTTTATAATGTGTGTGATTGTGGTGAAGTTGACATCTACTCTTGGGTTCTAAATTACTCCCTTTACTACAGTTCCTACCAGTCCCACTTTCCTATTGTGGTTTGGGAAGTCTAATAAATTATTTTATCACTTTGTCTCCATTTTACAGTTGTTGCATCAACTGTCCATTAGCTCACCTCCAGTTTAACTCTCTTCCTACATTTGGGATGAGCAGAGCTCAACTCACTTTGGATGGCTGAGAATGCAAATTTCCCCCCAGCGTTGTCCCCTATAAACAAGAAATTCCAAGGAGAAACCAAAGTCCCACTGGAATACTAGCTATAATGTCTGTAGATGGAAACTGGGGAAGTTCTAGTTTTTTTCAGTTTGCCAGATTGTTCATTTTTTTTAACCAATGGGACTACAGAAAAGTTTAAAAGGAGTAGGAGAATTAAGTGTTCTCATGACCTAATGCGTGACTCCTACTATTAATTGCACCTAGATTGTATCATATGTGTCTAATAGATCCAGAGGCACTTAAAACTCATAAATTTTGCTTCCACTCCTTAAAATGTGTCAGTCATTGGGTAAATATTTACAAAATATGGAATGTGCTGATATCTGGCGTAGTCAGAATTGATGCATATTTAAGGAATGGAAAACCAAGCAGTGTGTCTGCATAGAATACATTGTTTCTCTTCACAGAGCTGCTATTTTCAGGAAGCAGGTTTTTTGTTCAAAATGATCCAGAAAAGAGGCAAATTATACCTGCAAGCCTTTCTCCAAACTGTGAGTGTAGTGGAAATAAGGGCACTGAGAGGCCACGGTATTTTCAAAGTTTAACTATATGTTTCATCCTAGAGCAACAAATCAAGGAGTTCAAACAGTTCCTGAAAAGTTTGTTGAATTTTGTTTATAAAGTGTTGTGATGCACACAATAGAAACTGAGACAGTGTATTATACGTTTTCAGGACAATTTGAGATCCAAAATAAAAGGAATTTAAATAAAGGTGGAGATAAATTTTTGAAAGAGATATGTACTTCCTCAGTAATTTGCATAATTAAGAAATGGGAGATTTTTGAGCCTCAGTGGTAATTGGTTATTCAGTAAAGGTAGTCTTGCTCACTTCACTCCTTTGCAAATTATTCAGCCCTCATTAGTTTAGTGCTGATTTAGCAGTAGTACCTGAAAAAAATGTCTTGAGTAGAAATGATCCCTTTCACTTTAAATCTCAAAGCAGCTTAATCTGATTTAAATTCTCTGAGTAAACAGTGGATTTAACATGAACTATCAGCTTTCCAGTTAAGGTTACACAATTTTCCTTTCTAACATAGTTCCATAAAAAACAAATTCAAATTCTGTGATCTAGAATAAGAGAAGAACATATTTTTGAAGTTATTAGTGATCAGTGTTTTATAGATTCCTGTTATGGCTGAAAGCTGGTCTTAGGTTCAGCTTAATAGGACTGTAGATGAGATTACAGAATGACATTCTCTTGGTATGCATTGTATGACTGCAATTTTGTTCCTCTGTCAGATGAAAATAAAGCCTTGCCCAGCAATTTTTTTCTCAGAATTTAATAGTTGTGAAATATTTTCTAACTTAAAGGTTGATCTGTTATTTAAAAAGGTTTTTTGGCAACTTGTTTTCAATGTTGTAAAAGCTGATTTTATGAAAACAGATAAACCATGACTAGCTGTTTATATTTCAAGGACAAATACAAAGCTTCTAAGATGGGTTGCGGATTCTAAAAAATAGCCTAGAAAGATGTGGATGGGAGGACAAATGTATTCTAGAGATGATTCCAGATTTTAAATAGTGTAGTGGGATAATGCTATACAATATTTCTCAAGATATATTTGATTATGTTCTTCACTGCAACACCGGTAAGGCCCATTACAATTTTTCCCAAAGTGGATTTGGTCACCTGCTGTGTATTGCATTGCTTTGGTTTTTTTCTGTTCTGCTTTTTAAACCAATTTTTAAACTTGCCCAAAATGCTCTTGTGTGAGCTTCTTGAGTTGTGGTTGATATTCTTTTAAAATGAATTGTATATGATCTATCAAGGGAGTTTTAATAGATATTCATAGATGGAAAGAAAGAGCAAGTCTTCAGAACTCTCTGAGAAGTAGCGTGCTTCCCACTAATACGTTGAGTAAAGATCACCTGAACTTCCAATAAAGGAGTTGATTTGCACTGTATTTTTCACTCATCTGGTTTCCTAACAAATATTTTTCAAGAGGCCTGGGAGCTGGAATCTTGCATCAGCAAGTTCTGGTTCGGGAGAACTGGCAGTCTCCCTTCCTGTCTGATCCTCTTCAGAAGCATCTTTGGCAAGATACTCAAAGTAAAGGAATCCGTTTTCTACATTCATTTCACATTAAATGAAACAACCATAGAGTTCAAGTGAAGGATGTTCAACTCTCATTATTTCTTAAGCCTGAAAAGAAGCTGGATTGGCATTTTCAGTTGACACATTTGAAGTCCCTCAGTTGCTTCAAGTACTTTGAGATTCCCAGCTATTCTGATTAAAACTTTCATCAGTTTGAGATAATTTATACTAGATTTATGCCTTTTTTTCAACTTTTTTTTTTTTTAAGGAAATTAGATTGATAGCCACAGAGCCCTAGTGGCTGCAGGTGTCTCATGGAACTTCCTGAATGCGCTCATCGTGATGTGATTTTTCCTGCTGGCTTCCCTGCAGTGCAGCAGCAATCATTTTTGGTGATAAACTTTGATGATATCCACACACAACCTCTGCTATTGCCAGCAATCTTCACCTGTGGCCTACCACATGATGGAATTGATGCCATATAATTGAATATGCATGTTAGGCACATCTTTGGAGCATTCGGGAGGCCTTACTTGGACAATCTGTGTTTTGGGTCCTAACAGCATGGCCAGAGAGGCCTAAGTGGGCCTGCAAGGTCACAGCTTCCATGGTGTGTATTTTGTAACGTGCCCATCAGCGTTTGGGTCTGCATTTCAATGTCTTATCCTACCAAAGAGCCAAAGATGGTCCATACAGAATTTGAGATGCCTGACATGATGACTATAAGCTGTCCAGATAGTACAGCTATTAAGAATGATTATGACTACGACATGTGTTGCTTTTGCTGGAAGTCTTTCATTTCAGGGATGCTGCTTTTATCTCCTAAGGCTACTTTGGCTTTCATGAATCTCCTTGGGAGTTTGTCATCATTAAAAGGGTTCCAAGACAGTCTCCTACTCAAATGGAAGAATTTATTTCCAAATATCACTGCTGCACTGTCAGTTTTCATTATTGGCTAGCATACTTTTTCACCATAGCTGGAATAGGATCCCTGCTTTTTATATAGTGATGTTGAGGCCAAATTATTTGGCAGTGCAATTGAAACAGTCAGTAATATGTTGAAGATTCTCTTGGCTGGAGTCCCTCAATCCCAAAGTAGGCATGTAGGGTTGGTTTATGTGTATGTTTGTCAGCAATTTATCCTGCCTAAGCCCCTGACATTATTTTATATGTGCTTGGTGTGCGCACTCAGCATCTACAGAGAGCTGTCGAGACATATGTGTAGGTATCCAAGGTTTTCTGGTGCATGTGGACCGTGTACAAAAACAGGAATCTAGGCAACTAAACAACAAAGACAACAGATGTATTATCTACCGTTTTCCAGATGCCCAAGTTCCACTTCTACTGCTTGCATCACGTTCTTTCTGATATCCAGAACATGTGAGTCCTCACAGACACGTGGGAAGCTGGTCATCTGGGGCAGCAATGGAGTTAGGAAGTACATACAGAAGATACAAAGTGGGCAGTGGTATATTTGCTGAATGTCCTTGTTGCTGTTCAGGAGTCTCCCAGAACACATTGCTGCTTATGGAATGGAACATTTCTTGGTCATCTTCTGGTTTATTTAAGTTTGGTCTTGCATCTGTAAGTGTTAGTAGTTAAAGCAATTTTTGTTTGATCATGATCTCAACTGGGAGTACAGAAGAAGAAGAGAGTCTAGGGAGTACATTTTAGGGAGGTCAAGAATACTGATTATCTACCTACTGATTTTTTAAAAAGGTGTTTACTGCTGGTATTTTTGAAACAAAATTAATAATCCTTCATATTTCAACTTGCTCTAACAAAGCAGGGGAAAAAAGAAGGAATGTTCTGATTGTGTGTTGAATTAAGAGTACTGAAAGATTTTCTTTTCAGCCATGAGTTAAACCTGAGTGGCCAGAGAAAATGTTAGATCAAAGGTGAAAGATCCCTGATAGAGAATGGCCGTAACTCTTGGTTCACTTGTGGGATACATAGATCTTTAGCCGTGGCAGGTTCCCTTTAGGTGTATTATAGTGTTTTACTTACCTTGTAAATTAAATCAGTTGTGAACCTAATTCACAGTCAGATCAATATCTCTGCTTTGAAGCTGACAATGTGAATCCTCTGCCTGGGCAGACAGCTGGGTTTGGTGTTTGGGCATCCACCTGCCATCATGTACCCCTCACAGCCCCACTGTCTCTCTGTATCTTTCTTCTGTGTGTTTAAACTGGGCTTAATGAAAACTGCCTGCACAGAGTTTACACGAGGAAATGCATTTGGTTTGAGTGTCTTGAGATTTTTACAGTGATGGTGGCAAGTCAGGCATGTAGATTTATCCTGGAACAAGCAAACACCTTTTTTTCCTTAAAACCTGCTTTTTTGCTTGGCAAGTGTATAAAGATGAAGTGATAAAAATCACTAGAATTTGTGATGTAGTTTTACTGATACATCCTAAATATGTTTTAAAAATTAATGCTTTTAGTGTTTTCTAGACTAGGTTTTGTAGCTTATAAATCAGTAACAAAAGTATGTTCACTGTGTGTTTAATGGCATTGGAAATGTAAATGTGCCACTTTTATGTTTTTCTCTGAATTGCCTGAAGTTGATCAGTATCAGCACTATGGACTTTAGAGGATGGAATGTTTATCCTACTTTATTCCTGAACTTTGATTTCTCTGAATTGCTGTTAACTTATGTATATTTCATTATCCACACTGGCCTAGCAATTAGTAATCATACAGTAGCCACAGGGAAAAACCCAAACAATTTCATTAGGACCATTTGACCTGTATCAAATAATAGAAAACAGAATTGTCTTTGAACAGAACATAGGTTTTTAATAGAAGAGAAGCATATAGGGAAGGGAATTTTCATTGGGTGTTTTGGGGATGTTCAGTAAGATAGAACCATTAAGTTATAATCTGTGTGGACAATGATGAGATGATAAAGTGAGATAAGAACATGATGATTTCTGAAAATCGGAAGTTGTTGCTGCTGAGCTATTCTTTGAAACATTTTATCAAAACAAAAAGCATTTTAAATTATTCTCTCCCATTTTGCTTCATTTTCATCCACAGAAAATTTCACCCTGGGTGGGTTTGCGCAAGATCAACATCTCCTACTGGGGCTGGGATGACATGTCCCCTTTCACAAACACCACTCTGCAGTGGCTCCCTGGAGAGCCCAACGACTCCGGCTTCTGCGCCTACCTGGAGAGAGCGGAGGTGGCGGGTCTGAAGGCCAACCCCTGCACTGCCATGGCAGATGGCCTCGTGTGCGAGAAACCTGTTGGTAAGGAGCCTCTTGCACCCACTTACTGATACTGTGCTGAATAACTGTTTGGGGTTTCATTTGCCTGACAGGGATTTTGGGACAATTTGGATTAAACAATTAGAAAAATATATATTTTTTTGTTTTTTTGAAATAGCTGTAATCTCTTAATATTCCTAAAGCAGCAAATGTTTATTTGAGAATTAGTTCACATGGCTTATTTTGCACTACAAAAGAGCGATCAATCCAAAATTCTAGTTTCTGTCTTTTAGGTTTGTTTGTGTATTAAGTTTACTGTGACTGTCACCTGACTGCTCAAGTTAACATACATTAAAATGGGCTCTGTGAGCTATAGTATGAGTCATGCTGAATTTTGCACATTAAATTTTGTAAAATATTATTATATTTATATACAGAAACATAAATTTGGATCAAATTATTTATAACTAATTAAGGAACCTAATTACCACTTCAACAGGTATTTTTCTAATGGAACAAATGGTGAAAGCAAAAGGAGATTGAACTCGTGTTCAAAATGATAAAATACTTGTGATCCTTTTCCAGTCAGTCCCAACCAGAATGCCAGGCCCTGCAAGAAGCCGTGCTCCCTTAGGACAACCTGTTCCAACTGCACGAGCAATGGCATGGAGTGCATGTGGTGCAGCAGCACCAAACGATGTGTGGACTCCAATGCCTACATCATCTCCTTCCCATATGGACAGTGTCTGGAGTGGCAGACTGCCACATGCTCCCGTGAGTACCTTAATGAATGTTCATCTTACTAAATACGTTGTTAGATTTTTTGTTTCTTTCAGTCAAAAGAGCTGAAGGGATTCAGCACATTCACTAGAGATAAAGAGATTTTCAGGTGAATGACCTTATATAGCTACTAGTGTGAGAAGTCAATGCTGCATATGCATTTCTTAGATACTGATAAAATGCTGGCCATTCTTTGATGATGAAATATATTTAGTCTTTTGAAACTGTGAAAAGTATTTATTCCTTTCAGATAAAGAAAAATTAGCATGATTGTTTGTATGACCAGTGTTACTGTGACAATGGCCATGAACTAGGACAAGATACTGTTAAAATTAGATAACCAATACGTAGAACTTTAACTTACATGACATCAAGTTATTAAGAAAAGGAAGTGTGCTGAATTTTCAAAGGTTCAAATGTTCTGATTTTTTTTTTTTCAGGTTCTCCCTATACCATTTTCCTAACTTGCAAAGATAAAAACAAAGTTTTAATAATGATAGTAGTAGTAGTGAGAATATTGTAACAAAATGCAAAACAAATTGTCTTGGTCTTCCTTAGATTCTTCTGCCTTGCAGATGTGGATTATTAACCCTTGATCCCTGATAACTAACTCTTACAGATTGTTCATCCTTCTGTGGAAGTAGAAGGAATTCTATTAGGCCATCAGGCAGGTAGAGAAGGTACAGAAAACTTCTGTCCTATGTGATCAGACTGGGTCAGGCTGCACTAATGTTCAAGGTTGCCCATTTCATCCTTTGGGGACAAGAGGCATGTGATTCCTTACTTTGTCAAGGAGCAGAGTAACTGCCTGGATGTCCCCTTTGGAAGCACATTTCATGAACTTGGTGCCATGTCTCTTGAGGAGAATTAGCAATCTCTTCAAAGTACCTTTCAGTGTATCAGGCAGAGCTGCTCCTTCCCAAGCTGGGAGTGACCGGAGTCAGCCCCAGGCAGTTCCAGCAGTTCCAGGGTTTATTTGGTGCCATAGTTGATGTAGATGCTGGAATGAGCTGCATGGTGCCTTAGATTCTTGTCTTAGTTGGGGTTTATTTAGAACAATTCCTCAGTCACTATTGTACAGAAGACTGGTTCTTAGAATTTTACTGTCCTTCGGGATTTGTGAAGTGGGCACTGGACTCTCCTTACAGCTCTACTCTAAGAGAGTTTTTCTGTTTACTTCTGATTTCCTTTCTCTCTCCATAAAGGTCTTTTGATACCAAAGCCTCTTGAATGTTTTGTTCCTGGGTATCTTGTGACAGGATTAATGATCTGGACACAACAAGCAACTTGCTTTCAGGATCCTGAATAGATCGTAATTCCATTTGATAGGTTATGGATACAAATTTTAAAAAGCCTGAAGAACACAAATGGCAGTTACTTGCTTTCACCTAAGCTTCGGGAAAATGCTAAGTAAAACAAGTTCTTGATTTGTTAGATCTTGATCTGTTATAGGAATCATTGATATATTCTAATCTTAGGAGAGAAAGAGAGCTATGTGTACCAGGCCACTGGGTATCTGGATTAAAGGGAAATAAGGCATAGGAAAGCTTTTCCATCAGGCTAAACTGGCCAAGAGCCCATATTTCTCTAATTGAGATTCCTTCTTCATCTTTAATAATCATAGAATGTAATGAACCAGGACCATGTTGAGCTGTTCTGGTAAACTTTTGGGCTTAGTTAGTAAATTTCAGGTGTTAATGCAGGTTCTCGTGTCTGGGTTTGGTGTAATAGGAACACTTAATCTCATGTCAATATGTTTGGAATAATAATAATAATTCTATAGTTATAGAAAGGTTTCTCTCTTATAACCATTCATGGAACTTTTTTTTTTCCCCTCCTGTATGGGAATCAATTTTGTAGCTTATAAAATATTGATAGAGAGTTGTGGCTGAACATAAATAGATTGAAAATCTGGAAATAAAATTGACAGAATACCACATGAATGATGCTTATGTTTTTAAACTAGCAGATATTATGTCAGCCTGAACTTCCAATTCAGTTTTTCTGTTTGTGTAGTGTTTGCACATCACACTGATTTAATTTGTTTGGAGAACATAAGGAATTGTTTTTAATTTGATTGTCATTTTTGTCAGGTCTGTAAAAGTTTATATTAAATAAGGCAAAAGAGATTTGCTATATACCAGTTCAATGTTATGTAAAGGCAGTTTTGTATGAAAATGTACTTTCTATTCAACAAATTAAAAATGAACAAGATTCTGTGGCTGTAAGCAGTTTTTCCAGTTTTATAGCATCAGATATCTTGCATTTAAACAGGAAAATGCATGTCCAAATGAAGCATGGTTCAGACATTATTTTAGTCTAAATGACTTGAAAATTTTATTAGGTAGATGTATCATTATTGCTGCTGAAGTAGTGAAGTATTAAGTGGATTCCCTTATCCAGGGATAGCATTTCTACTTGAAGAACGGACTGTAACTATACCTTTAAAAAAATCCTCCTTGTTTTTGAAATTTTTCTTTTTTTTTGAATGACTAATTTCTGAGCTTTTGGATGTTTTGCTCTGAACGAAAAAACAAAATTTCAGACAAGCATGTATGATTTAAAATACAAAAAAACCCAACTGAAAACTTCACGTTTATTTTTACAACTTGGAATTAAAATGAGGAATGCTGTTTTATTGGTGACATATTGTCATTTTAATACCTACTTGCCAAAAACTTGCATTTCCACTCTTCCCTACATCTTCCATCCATTATGACTTTTGAATAGCTGACAGTTGAACAATCTTGGACCACCTTTAGAATTTCAAAGAAAACAAAATTGCTGCTTGAATATCCCCTTCTTCCATCAACAATTGCTTTGCAGCTCTCCAGTTTTTCAGCTGAATGCCACTACAGAGAATAGCTGAGGATTTTCACTTTTGCTTCTGTTTTATCCTCTGTCAAGATAGTGCAGCTGATACTTCAGGGCTTTATAAATAGCAGCAGGAGTATAAATAGCAGCATGAGATTTGTTTGGATTATTTAGAGTGCATCTCTGAAAGGGCAAGCCAGCCAGTGCAGAATGATGGTCTTTATTTTTCTGCTGATCATCTAATGTATTCAAAAGCTGAATTTGTATCATTCAGCTTCAGCTCTGATGGTTTAAAACTGGTTTTTCACGTTTGACAATTTGCGACAACAGTTGGCCTTTCCCTGCCCCTGCTGTTTTCTATATTTGGGAAACTTGAAACATTTGCTCCTGTTTGGATTCTTCCAAGTCTATTGAAGAGCTCTTGCTTCAGCGTTCTGTGCTGTTAAAATCCTTTTGAGATTCACTCAGATTCTTCACTGCCTGTTTTCCAGATATCTGCAGGTATCTTTAGACTGTGCAGTGTTCTTTCTTTTTACAGCTTTCATTACTTTTAAACAATTTTAATCGTTGCTGAAGTCAGAGGAGCTAGCTTTATTCTGTCTCAGTTAATTTAGTTAGCAATGAAATCATTCTGCTTAGTATTCCTTTTGTGGACCAGAGGAGTCCAGGTAACTGTGAACATTATTTGGATGCAGTGTCCTGGCTGCAGCTGAGCCAAATGGAGAGGTTACCCTCACGTAGAAGTCATTTGAGTGTCCTTCAAAATAACTCTGGGAATCTTTAAATTACTTTCTTCTTTTTAAAAAGAAACTTAGATAATTCTGGTTCCACAGCAGAAGCTTACGTTCATGTTTGCTTTTAAAATTTAATTTTGAAAGCCTATAAAGTTAATGTGAGGAGAGACAGGGACCCATAGTGATCAGTGTTTGAATGGGTCTGATGCTAATTTGATCCAGGGTTACAACAGTAATTAAAAAAACTAAGATGTATCAGAAAAAGCTTAAAGAAGCTTGGGAACTTTAATGGTGTTCCTGAAGTTACTAAAACGTTAATTTCTTACTAATAAAAAATGATAGTGACTTCAGAATAGGAATTTTATTTGGTTCTAAACAGATTTAAAATATGAGGAAGACCATTTAATTATTTTAAAGAATAGCATATAAGAGATCTCTAGGGAGATTTGGATTTTAGAATGCAGTTGAAAAAATGCAGCCTGATTAACTGATGAGAAGCTTAAGATACAGTTAATTTAAATGGGACTGAATTATGACTTGTAGCTTGACATGTGTGGTATGCTAGCTTGTTTCAAAAGCTGTATATAAGAAAACTAAGTCATATTTGTAGCCGAATACTCAGGTGAGATCTGGGAGTACTTTATGCCCAAAATAATTTTTGGTTTGAATTTCAATGATCCTGTGGTTTTTTTAATGTTTATAAATATTATCACTCTTACTTGGTTTATTGACCTTGTATTGAATACTAGAGTTTTCCAATTCAGTAAAATTAGTAATAAATGCATTATATATTAATAATAAGTAAAGAATATATTTTTCTTGTGCAATATTCTTTTTCTGCTTCATTATCTTTGTTGATTTGAAATCTTTACTGTTGCATTGTGGTGTAACAAACACCTGCTGCGTATTTTGTGATCTTTAAAGAAGTACAACTTTTAATGAAAACTGAGATATTCTTACTAGTATTACTGATTTTTTTTTTTTTTTTAATTTGCACAAGGAAAAACAAATTCCTAAATTGTTTGTCCATCACCTGTTGTAAAATCCAAGCGTTTTGTTTACACAACAATGTATTAATGTTTTATTCCATGCACTAAAGCTCAAAACTGCTCTGGGCTGAGGACCTGCGGACAGTGTTTGGAGCAGCCAGGGTGTGGATGGTGCAACGATCCCAGTAACACTGGCAAAGGACAGTGCTTGGAAGGCTCCTCAAGAGGCCCAATGAAGCCTGTCAGTGTTCACTCCAATGAAATGGTGCTGGATGCTGCTCTTTGCCCAAAAGAAAAGAATTACGAGTGGTCTTTTATCCAGTGTCCAGGTAAGGTCTGCTTCTGTTCTTTCTTACAGATGAAATAAGAGTTTAAGCACACCAAAATAACATAATCATTGTAAGTAATGCAAATAGCATTTTCATGAAAGATTTGTTTCTTCCAAAATATTTCCTAAATACATAGGTTTTTTATCTGCTGAACACAAGTGTAGGTTGACATGTGAAATGCAATGCAAGTAGTTTAGCCAAAATTGCCGTTTATTTGTGGATAAATTTTCACTCACCCTGTCCTTCCACTTTTAGAAATCATAGTATATGAATTTCCTTCAGCTCTTGCTTTCTTCTGGCTTCTGTATCCATCAAGAGTGGAACTGGGGAGAAATTATCCATAGGAGACTACTGATGGACACAAGATTCCCTGCTGCTCTTGCCAAGTCCAGCTGACTGTCAGAATGGGGCTGCCAAATACCTGAGCTGTGCTTCCACCTGACCTTTTAGACCTTAATAGAATATATGCTTGTGTAGCCTTAAAGACAATCTCCAAAGTCTAAATTTAAGCCACAGCAGTCTGATTATAGTATTTTAATTTTTAAGTTCATTGGAAAAGTAAGGAAGATCCCAGGTGCTGTAAGACAGTGAAAGCTTTGCTGGTGCAGCCTCCTGTGTGGAAATCCTCCAGCCCTGACAGCAGAGTGTGGAAGCAGCAGTGGAGGACTGCAGGCAAATGAAAAGCACACTGGGGACTTTGACAGCCCTCCAGTAGTCATTTACAATAAATAATACCGTTTAAAAGACAGCTTGAAAACGTGGTTGTGGTTTTTTTTTCCCCCCTTCTTCTTAGAATAAATAGTGTAACTGTGCTAAAGTTATTTTTCCAGGGAATGTTCTACTGCTGATAATTTTGGAAGCTGGAGCTTCTCTGGGATCAATACTTTTAGGGGTACATGCAGCTGTGTTTGCTTTCTTGGCTGCTTTTTTCATCAGTTTATTCTCTCTGTGTGTATGCATACATATATATAGAGTGAGGGGGTTTTTTTAAAAGTTTTAGAATGATGAAATAAAATACAAACCCCAGTGAACACTGTTGCATATTTTCAGTTAAAACCAAAGAAACCTTCCACATCATCTGATACTACTTCCTGAACAAAGAAGCTTCTAGTACGTTTCTGGAAACAATAGAATGACGTTCCCTTCTTGTTGTATAGAAATTTCATTACTTAGTCTATGTATTGATAAGTGCATTGTTAACCCTCCAGTGCAATGCATTTTTTTCTACCACCAGTGAAATTGTAATAGATAAATATATTGCTTGTTTAAACTGCTGTGTTTAATATTTATTCTTCATGGATAAAATCCTGTGTTTGTTATATATTCTTACCAAGAATTTACTAAAGTTCCACTTCAGTTTAACATTCTTTTTGAGTTTAAGGGACAAATACTACAGAAGTCATAGAATTAAAATTTCAATTGATGTGAAATTTCTTTTTGATCTGTTTAGGCTGGAGGTTTTGTTCCCAAGATTTTGTTTTCATTTTCATAGAATATTTTCCCTAATGGATTATACTAACACAGTTTATTCTTAGCACAAAAATCATTTGATGTACTTGAAACAAGATCGAATTGGACTAAGTCTATGTAAGCCTACTAAACAGTTTGCAGTTAGGATGAAAATATAAATAGATGGTTTAAAGCATGCAGTTTGGAGATTATTCTGCCACATTGATGAACAGTTGGCTGAACAATTCATGTTCATTCAGGCATGCACTTATTTTTCCTTGTAGTCCATATCCATCCTCCTAATAGTGCCTCTGGGCAATTGTGCTGGTGATAAAAATTTTAAATTCTTTCTCATTTTCTGTTTGTTCGAAACTTTAAGATTAGTATTCATCAGACAGTATAGAAAATGTTTGTTTTTGTGACTGGTCATTTTGAAATCAATAGGCTTCAAATAAGCTGTCATAGTATTTGTCTTGATAGGAATACAATTTTATTTTCATCAGATTCTTAGTTTAACTGAACTGTTGTTATAAATAAAATTGCTAATAACATATATATAAAAAGAAGAGAAAAATAGCTTTGACATTCACCTCATGAGAAGAAAGATTTAGGTAGAATGCAAGCCCAAGTTGTTCTTTAAAGTCTTAAATTTCTCCTCTGAAAAGCAGTGTGAGTAGATTCTAACTAGTTTGTTTAAAACTAGATGAAATATCTTCACAGTAGATCCAGATTGTAATGAAGACACTCTTTTCATAAATTTTCCTAGTTTTAAGTATTTTCTAAAGACTATAATTATCAACAATTGTCAGCTTCATCAACTATTTCAACACCGAGGTCAAAAGCAAATTAGACATAAAATTGCTTCTCTCCAGGGCAGCCTCACTGAGGATTCAGCTAAAGTACATTTTTGTGCGTGAGAAAATGACTTTGTTGCTGCCAGTGATGTACATTAAAAGGACTTAAGGAAAAAAGGAACTTTTACAAATTTAACTCCTAATTCTTACTTAATAGTCATTACGGTGTCTCATTATTTTAATGCCTATTTTAATTATTTAATACTAATGTCTCCAGTTTGATTGCACTGAACCAGCTTTGAAATTTATTGACTGTGCACTTCTTCAGACTTTTTTCAATGAGATGCATATTTTTAGGGAAATCAGCAATTATATAATGTAATTTTTCTATGGTGTGGCATGTCAATTGTGGATTGCATTACTTCTTATTGTGTATATATTTTTTTGAATTTGTTTTAAAATCTTTTCCATTTTCTTTGATTCAACAAGATGTAAGAATTCAGAGCTGTCGTGTATGACCAGATAATATTATGATTAGCAGAAAACTAAAATTTAAAATTAAGGTTGCTTTCCTCACCCTATAAATAACACGAAAATGAAGAAATACAAAACTAAGCATTAGGAAAAATAGAAGATCTATAAATCAATGGCCCACTAGTTAGAGAATATTAATATTAAGCATTTGTCCTACACTATGATACAGTCTTAATTAGGCAATCTTACTTCATTAGAACACCTATTTAATGGCTTATTGGGCTGTATTTTTTTTACATTTGCTTTAAGTAATTTAATGTGTAAAACATGTACACAAACCTGAAAATGGAGCTGCAACTCATGGTACTTTTGTGTAGCTTTTGAGAATGGCAACAAACTGCAAAAAAGAGAGACACCACAAAGGTGTCTAAAAATCAAGTATTCTTGGGAAGAAAAAGGCTTGTGATTTCTAGGGATTTGGTCAAGATTGTGAAAAAGTAGTACAGAAATGTTTGATACTTGTTTGGAAGATTCTCTAGGCATAGTAACAGAAGAAAGAAGAGATTGTCAACTTGAGAGGTTTTAATGGTTTATGAGCCAAATCTGGCAATGGCTATAAATATCTTAAGTTACTAAATTATAAAATGGCTCTAAAAACTTCTTAATCATGCAATGAGAATTCCTTTTTTTTCCCCTAGCCAAGACACCAATCATTGTGACATTTAAATTAAAAATCCAAATTTTTAAAAAAATACAGTCTTACTGTGATGGCTGTCCTCTTCCAAGTCTTCCACCCACTTTCGCACTGAGGATTTGACAGGTCTGACATGGTTTGATGTTTGACAAGCTGCTGTATTTGACAGATTACTAATCTGCTGGGTGCCGTGAGCTCTGAAGCTCCACTCTATAGAGGGGTCATCCTGCAAAGCCTGGCAGCAGGATCAATGGTTCTGACAGGATTCACATTGTGATTTTGCTGCAGGAGTGATCAGTGCTTTCTGAGTTTCCCCAAAGTGTGACGCTCTGGAGTGGAGCTCTGCTGCAAGATCAGTGGTTTATAGTGGTGTTCTTGGACAAAAAGCAATTTCATGCTTTCAAGGTCAGGTGTGAAAAAATTATGTCAATAGGAATCCAGTTTTTTTACTTTCACCAAAATTGACTGTACTGAGGAGGGACTGGAGCTATTTGATGTGGTCCTGATGTCCTTAAAATTGTTTTGTATGCCAAAGCTAATGAGAGTCAGTACAACTAAAAATAAGATAAAATTTAGGTAATTCATTCTGGAAGTTCTCTCTCCCCACTAGATATGTTTAGCTGTGACTTCATGTTCTCTATCAGAGTAGGCTTTCAAGTGCTTCACATTTGCATGTAGGTATTGGGGTTTTCATGGAGTCTCAGTTAGTGAGTTACTACCTCTTCAAAGATTTCTGAAGTGGCTGGACAGCATTTTAAAGCTGTAAGGACTAATTCAATCACTCCAATGGTAAAAAAACCCCTTTCTCATAAAATCCCCCTTAAAACTTGCATGTCACGACAGAGTCAGTTTTTGTGTGAATTCATGTTGTATTGCACTGCTGTTTTAGAGAGCTTCTGTGTCAAAGTGCAGATATATTTCTGCTGGTTATTAGTCAGGACTAAACTCCTCAGAATCACATTTTACTACAGTTTTGTAATCACATAGACACGATTTTGTTCCGAAGAGCAATTTACTAATGAAGCTTTTAAAATGTTGCATTCCAGCTTGCCAGTGTAATGGCCACAGCACCTGCATCAACAGCAATGTCTGTGATCAGTGTAAAAACCTAACGACAGGAAAACAGTGTGAGACCTGCATGCCGGGATATTATGGGGATCCCACAAACGGAGGGCAGTGTACAGGTAAGTTCTTCTACTGGAAGGAAAAAGAAAAATATCAAAATGACATTTTATGTAATGTGAATTTAATGTTTTTAATGTAACGTGAAATTAGGTTTCCTTTAAAGGTTAAAAGTTTATTTTTTAGTACAGATGAGCTGATCAGCTAAATTAATGATTCAAAATCAGATTAATATATTTAAAGAGAAACTCATTCAGAGTCATCATTTTGCAGTTGTTGCTCTCTCAGGAGGAAGAAACTCCCTTGGACTAACACCTTATATCCTGGTATTTCAGAGAGACATCGTTAAATTCCATTTAAACAATCCTGTTAGAGGCAGTGAGAAGGTGCTTATAAATAAAGTTCAGTATCTGCCATAATGTCTGGTAACACTGATTTGTATAAATGTGATGCTCGTGGAGAAATTATGCATTTAACAGACCAAAAAGCCTTACTTGTATAATTGAAACAAATGGCCTGGTGTGCTGAGGATGGCAAGGCACCCATACCTATCAAAGTTTAGTTTTTAAACTGCTGCACTGGAGGATTCTCCTTGAAGTGAAAGAGAGAATGAAGTCCAATACTCTGGATGGTTTTTGTGTATTGCTTTAGGGCTGCTTTTTCACTTGCATGGATGGTTTTAAAGTCAGCAGTAACTCCTTCCCTTAAAACTAAATGGTGGAAGGAGGAATGTATTCAATATGAAAACTCAATAAGGTTGACTTTGAATCTAGGAGGGTGCTGGAAACTTTTGTCACGTGACTTTTTCTTCTTTACTGATGTTTCTTTAACCAGACCTTTGCTTCTCAAGGAATATTTCTTCATTTAAAGGGTTTGCTGGTTCCTCAGCACTCTAATGTGCAATAGGCAATTCATAAAGATTCACATCTGGTAAACTCAAGCACAATATGTAAAAATTGTGTTCAAGGGGATAGAAAGATTAATGTCTACCCTTATTGACAATTGAACATTTTGCTGAGGCTTTATGATGCTTTAAATAATTCTTAATAGTTCAGTTTTTCTCCTGAAGTTGACAAAATGTTCTTTTGCTGTATCACCTTTATGGCAAAATGATGTATTCATACAGCTTTTATTCTTCAGGGATACATTAGCTATCAACCAAATAAGCATTCCATCACCTTTAGTGAAATACGTGTGCTGCAATAATGGCTGAAATCAATTTATAAGACCGGTAATATTGTAAATTTTACAACTTGTTTTTTCAAACCTAGTCTGTAAGAGTGCATATTTTTATTGGTAGACATGATTTTAACAGGATATATTTTGACTAGAGAATGCTTTAAAAATTAAAAAAGATAATTATTTTGATGCTTTATCTGCTATAGTATGTTGTATTTTTAGTATAGAGCCCATAATAAGTATGTTTACAACCTTAGGATATTTTGAATGATATAGTCATTGTGAACTGTTAGATCTTCTTCAGTATCATGAGTATTGTGATAGAGGTACCCAAATTGTGGGCCAGGGATTTCTGCAGGAAAAAATACCAGTGATCCATAGAAAAGTCAAATCAATGTTACTGGGATTTAAGAGGATTTTGGAGCCATAGCTGGGATCAGGCACTGTGCAAACATAAAGAGAGAAAGTAATGGTTCTGTTTCTTTTCTCCTTCATTCTGCTGATGCTATTGGTAATGCAGAAAAAAAATAAAGATGACTGGAAATTAAAACCATAGATAGAAAACAGAATAAAATAGAAACATACAGAGAAAAATGTGAGTGGAAGAAGGGGCAGCCCAGTCAGAAGCTGAGCTTCAGTGTGACTGAAATAAAGAGAAATAAGACAGGAAATTATATGAAAAAGCCAATCAAAGGACAAAAGAATCACAAGGAACTAAAAAATACCCAAACCAGTCATCTTTATAGTTCCATCTTGTGTCACTTTGCTGCTGCCACCTGAGTTTCTGGCTGGACCCCACCAACTTTCCTTTTCCACTAAGACTCAGCCTTTGATTCCATGGCTGCCCGAGCACGGGGTGCATTTATCCCTCTGAGCTCCTGAGTAATTTCTTTGAGGATTCAGGTTGAAAACTTTTTAAAGGCATGACAAGATAATGACAATAACTCTGAAAGTACATCTGTAATACTGTAATATTCTTCATGTATCAAGTTGCTATAGCTACAAGGGCACAGCTTGGTTTTGAGCTGGAGAGCAGGCAGAGCTGGGGACAGAGGCTGCGCTCGATCTCTGCAGCGCACAGGTGAAGTGGCGTGCTCTGGGACAAAAGCTGCAAATCATTTTCCTAGCACACTCATGACATAAAATAACTTTTCCCCACTGTCCTGACAAAAGCACTTATGCATTCGGTACACATATTCTGTTTTCTGCCGTCGTGATATATGTACTTATAAGTAAAATCTGAGCTTAGTTTGACTATTGGTGATACACACTAAAATGACTTGCAAAACAACCTTCATTTCTTTAATAGGTTGCACTAGCCCTTACTGTTCCTTAGACCCCTGATCTTGAAAGAAAGGAGGAGGACGTGCATAGCAAGCCTTGCAGTCCCTGGAAAACTTTTATATTTTTTCCTGAATTATGCCAATAGTTTCCTAAATTCTTTCTGTTTATACTCCAAGAAGGTCATTCAGAAAGCTCTTAAAGAAGTGACTGTCTACCTCTGAGTGATCAGTTCTGTTCTGATCTTTGTCCAGAGATGGCAAATTCTGTTAAAATATAATTATTTTTTTCCACTCTGGTACTAATGGTAGCTTTACAACTGACATCAGATAACTGATACATTTATAGTGGTATTGCATAGCGTTATGCTATCAAATTACTATGGAATGAGTAACAGTTATAGAAAAAAGATATAATTCAGATTTTAAAAGGTTTTGAATAGTTGTGATTAAAGAATGGATAAAAAAATTGACTTTTCTGGATTTTCACTCACTATAATTGCTGACATTTCAATAGCTTTAAAACAGATCTAAGAACTTGCTTTGCATCCTGATATGATGCAGGCTTACTAAATGTGACAAACCTTGCAGAAGGACGAAGAAAAGATGGAGGCATAATAACAGGCTTCAAATGCATGAAGGGAAGCTGAAAAGAGAGGGAGACGATAAAGTGCCTTCCTTGATGCCCCTATTTTGGTTGAGGAGGAAGTAATGGGATTAGGTTGCAACAAGAAAGATTAAGGTGGAATACAAGGAAAAATTTCTACTGGTTAAACTGTGAAAGATTACCTAAATATGCTGTGAAATCTGCATTATCATTTACACTATCCTTTTTAAGTTTTCAAACATCTCAAGCTTTGGAAACGTGTAGGGAACTAGCTGATTCCACACATTTTTCTCCAGTCCTAGTATTCTGTAGTGTCTTGGAGTCTGACATTGAGTATTGAGTAAAGATAAAGTATTCTGATTATATAGGAAAACGAGCTGAGTATGGCCATATGGCTATGGATATTTACCGTTTTTTGGCTCCTTAATGTTACTAAGAGGTTACTGAGTTGTATACTACTAATTTTTGAATCTGTAGCATTTTGTTACTGAGGAGTTTAAAAGCTTTCCATCCTATGCAGGTTTCCCCTGTAGCTGAGGCTCTGGTTTATTTGTGTCAGAAGTGTGGTGTTTTGGTTGCTGATGGGCAATAGTTTGGCAATGGTTTTTTAAATAAATAATTACTGTTCTTTTTCTTCTTGAAATAACCATGCCTAATACCAATTCCTCATTTAAATTCTGTCGCTTGAAGTCTCTTTTCAATACAGAGAATGAGAGTTAGAGGTTGTATTCTTGGTGTAAAAATGAGCTTTATATTCAGTTGTCCTAAGATGTGGCTTGCAGTAAAGATATACGTGCTCCTTCAGTTCTTTCTGACATTTCATTGTACAAATATATAGTTTGAATTATTTTATATTTGATTCATTGCTGCATTCTATACAAAAATCAGTTATAAGTTGAAAGAGTCTTTTATGATAAGGGAAATTCTGTGACTGTAATCTATTAGTTATCTGTTCTTATACTAATTAAAATGGTTTCAGTAGTCTGTGGTGTCTAACAGGTAGCCATAATAGAAAATGAAATTAATTTATTACCTTAAATTATGAAACATTTTAAGTTGTACAGAAAGATTTGCATTCCTTCTTGGAAATAAATGGTGGTGCACAAATTAGTAAGTCTAGACCCTGTGCACATGCTTAAGATTTGTAATCTAAAACCTCTGTCTGGCAAAGAAAAGCATGAAGAGAGTGTACCACCCAGCTTACCAGGTAAAGTTACAGCATCCTTTTTAAGAGTTATCTCAATGTGCAAGAAAATAAGAGGGAGGGCAGAGGTGAGTTCTGAGCGTGAGAGAATAGGGTGCTCTGGGAGGTGACAGGTTTGGGGTTCCAGGCCAAGTGAATCCACGGGCAGTCCTTGGAGTGCTAATTCAGTGCTGTCAGCCTGTGCCAGAAATATTTATGTTAACAAACCCTGTCATGAACAGAATAAGGCACATTCTGTATTGTGGTAAAGATTAGATGAGAGAATCACAGCTCAGCCTTGTTTGTCCCTGAGCAGGAAAAGCTCTCCAGGTGTGGGACAGCTGGGAAGCCTTTGAGTCTGAGGTGTTGAAGAGCTCGAAGGCAGATACTTCAAATCACTTTGATTAATTTTTTTCTAAATTTTGCTCAAGTCTCATTTGAGGGATGATTTTGAAGGCATGAAAATTGAAATTCAGTAATAGAAAATTCATCATTGAATATTAATGGATTTTGGAAATAAAGCAGCTTTGACTGTAGGTGTGAACAGGCCCTGGCTTGCTCTCCTGGTGGTTTCTCTTGGTGTTTTGTTTTCTTCAGGGTCTTGTTCTGTTATGTGCTGCATGTCTGGGAAATACATAATTTTTTTAATAGAAATTCTAGAAAAAAAATAGAGTTATATGGGTACTACAGACTGCACATAAAGTACCAAGATGAAACACTATGGGAGATTGCTTGGAACAATTTTGTTTCATCTTAGTGATTTTTTTTAGTATTATTTTCAAACTTATTAATCATCTACTTAGTTGTCATTGTTAAAAAAATTGCTCTAGCTGCTTATCATCTTGTCATTTTCTTTATGCATGGTATTTTAAAAAATTATCCTTCCAATTTATAAGATGCCAGGAAAAAATTCTTTACAGTAACTAATGACACACGCAATGAATGTATAATACATTTAATAATAATAAGATAACGTAAGCATTTTGCTGTATTGTCACTTTTTTTTAATAAAGGGATAACAGCCCAAGCAGCATTCAGTTTTCCCAGAATTGTGCTGCCACTGTTGTTGCTTTTGCAGTAGGAGGAGACGGTGAGTCCCAGCACAGCAGGAACATTGTGTCTTAACTTGCACTGCTGTTCTTGAAGCAGCCCTAAAAGGCACCTGAGACACTGATGACCATCCTGTAAAAGCTTCCAACCACAAAGGCGTTGGGGTGGTTTTTTAAGCAAGTCTGAAGCATTTATGTTGCCTTTATAGATCTTTTCCCTTCTCTGTTATCACAAATTGGATATTTGCAATACCAAAGGCAGCAGCTTCTCCCCATTGGTTTGTAATCATTCTGTTTGGAAAGTAAAAGTTAATCTTTTACTGGAAACACCTGATTTTTTTACCAGATCTTCAAACTGTTATCAAAAGTCAGTATGATTTTAGCGAATATACACCATGTGTGCCNTTTTACCAGATCTTCAAACTGTTACCAAAAGTCATATATCAAACATATCAAAAGTATGTTTTTAGCGAATATACACCACGTGTGCGTCACCTGTATTTGTACACATACGTGCATACATCTACACATGCTCTCCTTGAATGCATTCCACATAAACTTTGACATCTAGACATGAGCCACTCAACTGGCATGTATCTACAGAAGTGCCTCAAGACATTAAAAGAAAATAAATCAGACAGGTATCAATAAAAGACTAAGTTGTCAGAGTTGCTTTAAAGTATCTTAGGTGAGGGACTTCAGTGAAATTTAATCCAGCAGTAGATGAGTTGTATAGATGCGTATTTGTGATTATTTGTGTTGGTTAAAAGAATAAAAACTAGAACTTATTAGTGATGTGTTGACACCAAAGTGATATCTGAAGGAGCCTCTTCCATGGTGTTCAAATCTTGCTGCTCAGAAAATGTGATTATTCTGCTGAGTAAATGACAGCTGAGATGTGGGGTTTTGAGAGAAGAGGCCAAGGGTGCCACAAGCCGTTACTTCAAGTGTCTGTGGAGGAGAGACATGAGAAAGATGTTAAACTCATCCTGGCAGCAGACTGACAACGGTCTCCTTGGATTCTAGGTTCTCTCTAACTTTTAAAGGTGCCTAATGGGTAACTTTACAAATTGTTTTCTCTGGCACTATTTCTATAATTTTTACCAATTCAGCAGTAGCAACCTGCATAACGTGGTTTTGTCGTGACCATCTGTGGAGGAGCTGATTCTGATTTCCTTCCTTTCCTGTCTCTCTGAAAGAAATACTGTTCAAAGCTACCAGGGGCACCCTCAAGAACAGACAGAGCTCTGTTCCTGTAGGGCACAGAGGGCAAGCAGTGTGTTAGATATTTAAAAGAAAAATCCAGTTTGATTACTTAAAAGTAATTGTGGGGTTCTTTAGATGGACTGCCTACACCAAAACCCACTCTAACTCACATACTTCTAAGTAATACGTAGTCTGACTTCTTAAGAACAAAAGCATCAATTTGCACAAGGTTATCTATGGAAAAAATAGGAGAAGTGTGCTAAGGAAAACCATCTGGAAATAGATCCCAGGAAAATTGGCCCATAGAGCCCAGGACAATGTAAACAGGCAGCCTTTGTTTGTTCCCCAGCCATATTTTTAGAATATAGTTACATATGTATATATGAATACGTACACAGCGTTTGTATATAAAGTTTTATGGACAGCAAATTACATAATTTCACACATTACAGAAAGCAGCTTGTCTTTCATAAAGGAAAAGGTTGATAACATGACAAGGAAAATAATTTCATATTCACTTTGGTTTTTTTGAAGTCAAATTGTTTATGTAGTTGATAGAAAGGTACCTGCTAATTTACATTTAGACTTATTTTTCAAGGCTTTAAAAAGTTATTTAAGCAATAAGTGAACAGAAAGCAGCAGTCTTAATTCTTCACTTTATCACTCTGTAGCTTTAAAATTACCTGTAGTTTGGGATTGCATATGGCAGGTAGAGAAGTCAAATATAAAGCATCTAAATATAAATTTTTTATGACTTTATTTAAGACAGTAAACCTAAAAAATGGAATTGTTTCCTTAAGAATGACTTTATTTAGAAAATATCAAATATGCCACCATTGTACTATGAGTTTTGGTCTCGAAACCCCTGGAGACTAACAGCCTTAGGAACTATGGGATGCTGTTTTCAACAGGCAGAGTTAGGCAGATGCTGTCAGCCTGAGAAACAGGCTTTTTGGAGTCCAGAAAGGAGAAATGAAATCTTGCATTTAAAACTTCATCAACGGACAGATGTAAGCTTGGACTTTTTTCTTCTACAACACACTTCTGTTTCAAAAAGGTTTCTGGTCCAAAAATTTTACATTCTTGGGCTATGGGTCTTATATAGGGCAGGGCTAAGAATGAGGGCAAAGAGCTTCTAACTGACATCTGCTGGAAAAAACAGAAATGTAGGAAGCATAAATATCCTCAATTAGCAGTATAAACATCAGCAAAAGCATTTGCTTCTGCATCTTCCTAAAGCAGAATTAAGAACAAATGTGAGTTGATGGGAGTTTTGCCTCTCAGAGGATGAAATGGTAGCTTGGGATACAGAGTTTTTATATAGTTTTTCTACTTAGCTGTTTTAACGTCTAGCTTAAACGTAGGGAATTGTATTTAGGGATTTCGCTGGCGCAAGATCATGTGTTTGGCATTCCATCATTAACTGTCTAGAATTTACAGGAAATTTCGTATTAGGTTAAATAGTGTGTTCTAGAAGTCCTCTTTTCACAGTGACTAAGTATGAAATTAAAAAATCAAAAGTATCTTTTAGTCCACTTCGAGGTTAGTCACAGAAAAAAAGGATATTCAGTGGATTGAATGCTTATGACACAGACCACAGAAGCCTATGTGAATAAAGACATTTTATATAAAAATAGGTAAATGTTGGAGATCAGTGGAAAAAAGAGTACAGTGTGCTCCATACTGTCTTCACGTACTAGAATATGGAACTAAATTTTAAAAAACCTGTTTGCGTGTACCTTGGTTTATAAGAAACAGTGGGTCACAAGTTCACAGCAAAACTCTGTGCTTTATTTTAAGATTTTAAGCTTTAATTTAAGATTATTCAGACAAAGAAAAGCTCACATGCTAAATTCCAGCAGAAAACATGATTTTGTTTGTGCTGTACAAACAAAATATCCAGAGGTTTTGACAAATGAGGGAACTGTCAAGAAAGCCTGTTTTGCAGTAGTAGTGGTGTTTTGTTTTGTTTTCCTTAATTTATTTTTTACCTTTCAGTATTGAAGAGAGATGACATCAATTCCTTGGATTTTTTTAATAAAATAGCTTATCGTAGAATAAAAACACTTACTGTTAAGTAAAATGCTGGAATTTGGTTTTAGTAGAAGGAAAAAGGCTTCTTGGTTCATATGAAACACAAAGAAAAGGTATTCTAGCACAATAAGCTATTCAAGAAAAGTTTCGTATTGCTTTTTGCAAAGATTGTTAGAGTGTCAGGATAAACACTCTTTTAAGAAGACCTTTTTCCCCAAAAGTGATTTGAAAATTTCTTTTTCTTCCTTTAATGAATGCTGTTTATTGAACAGCGTTCAAGATAGTCTGACCACTGAGTGAATAAAATGCCTGTGCTCAGGCTTATTTATGAACTTAAACTAGGTTCACTTCAATCAGAATATATTCAAAATTAGTCGTGTGCTACTAAACCAGAAGTGGATTGCCACAGGAAAAACTTAGTTGAGGAATTCGAAAAAAGGCATCTTTAAAAATTACTGTTCCAGTTATTTTTGACTGCCAAGCAAAATGAGCTAAGCAAACTTCTCAATATGCTGTTAATACTTGTGTATACATACAATTTTCTTTTTGATTTTTTTTGTAGATTAGAGCTGTATTATCAAGTATGATTTCTAGCACAGTTAATTGTAAGTTCAAACAAAAAGCTCAAACTAAAATTAGGAAACTTTTAATAGATACATTTGTATTCCATAACCTACTTAGAATAATCTTAGGTGAAGGACCTGGTGTTACACTTCAAGGAAGTATCATTGTCAAGTATCAATAGGCATTTAGATGTCCACAGTTTTATGAGAGAAAAAAAGAAGAAGAAACTGTTGAATGTAACATGATTAACCTCCAGAGAGAGATTATTTGTGTGGCTGTAGGATTTCATAAGGTTTTCACAGGATACCTGTTCAGCGTGTTTAACATTTCTGATGTTTTTTCCTTGATTGCATAGAGAAGATTTTTTATAAACTTCCTGTCAAGTACAACTTTTTTAAGCTGCTGCTTGATTCTTGAAATCTGATTTTACTTCCTGAGCCAGGATGTGTGTGCTCATTGCAGTGTGGTTGGATTTTAGGAGCAGCCAGCATGGCAAAGCACTGGTTCAAGCATCACCTAAGGATTACAGTTGGAAGAGTTGATTGTGGAGAACCACTGACCTTTTTTTTTTTCCCCCAAGAAAGTTTTCTTTCCATCGGGCACAATCACAGTGTAATTGTGTAGTTAAAGCACTAGTAACCAATTTTTTCAACTACCGTTTTGTTCCTTAAGCCTGATGGCTGCAATAGACTGCTTTGCATAAGTGTAACGTCTCCATCCAGCAAAGTTGATTCTAATTTACTCAAGTGGAGTGGGAACAAGGCAGCTTTTTTAAAATGAAAAATAAAAACCCCTTACTTTAAACTGTTTCTGAGGTCTACGATGCGACAAAAATATCTGAAATAGTAAAAAGAATAGGAACAACTTGTGCTATCTTAATCTGTTTAAGTAGCAGGCATTTTGTGCTTGTTCAGCATCTTATCCTGAGAACTTAGAATGCAGGCATCCTTTAATTGATCACCACTTACTGCTTTTACAGATATTGAAGAGATACAGCAGTTTGATTTATATTATATTCCTTTATCTCTGTGCTTATTTAATCTATTTGCAAGGATTAATGAGAATTCTCTTGCTCCCACTGATGTTAGTGATCAAGTCCTCCTGCATGCACTTGTGGAACATAGTTTCTGACAATGACGAACGAGTCACTCTGCTTTCTTATTTTTGTTGTTTTTTTCAGGTTTACATGCTGTAAATTTATTTTATGTGGTAAGGAATACTTATAAAATGTATTTCTGATGTGCTGTCTGAGCTTTATATCAGTATGTTCACCTTCCTAATGAAATGTGTAAATCCATTGGTTTCCAAATGATGTTCCTAGAGGAGATAGGCAGGGCATGATTTAGAAACTTTCAGCTGTCTAGAAATGTACTGATTTTGTCAGCCTCTGATAAACAAACATATTTTACCTTGTATTGAAGGAGATGTCAGGAGCTCACGTAGATGCTGTGTCTGCCTCAGGAGGCACTGAGGGCAGGCAGCTGCAAGCTGGAGATGACATTTTCTTAAATCACTGTTACTTGATCCTCAAATAAGCCTTTGACTAAAGCTGGTCTTCTCATCCCAAATGCAAGAGAAAAAGTAGGAATTTTGCTTCTTTCTAATTTCTGCATCTCCCCTTCTCCGTGTGTTTTGGACTGAAATGCTCGCCCCTTTCCCTAAGGGGGCTCAGGAACCCCCTTCTGACTGGTGAGAAAATAGATTTTGAGGCATCGTGCGACTCATTTCTCAACTGATAAAATGAAGATCCTCAAAAAAACACTTGTAATGGCATTTCAGTTTGATTGCAGTTGATTCTGTCTTCATTTTCTAAATGCTAAGTGCAATACGTTACAATGCCAGACCACATTAGTTATTTAAGGAATAAAAACCCCTCACTTGCAATGGAATACATTAAAAATCAGTCGTATTTTCTGCCTTCTAATGGCTAAGGGAGGGAAATGATTTGCTGACTTCTCTATATCTATATCAGGCATTTTTGCCTGATAAATTGTGTAAGTAATTTCTTTTCTTTGGGCTTTTAGTCTGAATGACCAAATACACACAAATAGTTGCAATCACCAGTTGTTGGCTTCAGATGTTTTTCACCTTAAACTGGAATTTTTTCTTACCTCTAAGGCTGCTATGAATAACTTTTGAATGCTTTAAAATTATTTTGCTTTTCATACTGCCTTATAATAATATTTTTTCTTTGTTTTTTTGGTTATAATTTACCATGTGTTCTTTTTAGAGAGAATGGGTGGAAGAATAAAAGCCTTTTGATGAAACGAGCTTTTTGACCAAAATTTCCAAAATAGCAGAGAAGCTGCTGTCTTAAGAAATTTTAAAAAGACATAATAACAACAACAACAACAACAATAATAATAATAATAATGGTAGTAGGCCTTTTATTGCCTGAAAAATTCTTAAACACATCTCAGTATGGACAGTAGACCATGAAGGCTTCCAAAATCTTGACTCTGTATTTTTACTTTGAAAATAACTAATTATCAAGACTCACTGTTTTTACTAAACCTAATAAAAGTTTTAGTCTGTCAGATCCGAAATGACTTGTTTTTTAAGTAATTCTACTTTTCTTTCAGTTTTCATGTGAGAAATCTCTTCACAGCTGAGAAAACTAAGAATAATTTAAGGAGTAATATTTTGAATCTTGTAGGTTTGTGAAAGATCTCTTTAAATGCTTGGACATATAAAAAACTGTCCCATATATCAGATATAGAGTTCAGTTTTGAGTTGATCTCTTAAAATCTGTGGGGTAACTCAGTTTAAAATTTGTAGGCTATTTAGTTCTTGGTAACATATGTTTAGAAATGAAATGAGTAAGTGGAAGGAATGAAAAGGAAACTGAGAAGTATGACATGTTAAACTTACCTCCAAATAAAGTATTTTTAATAATTTCACTTAGAAGTTTTCAGTTTTCTATGTTCAAAGTGTTTAGTATAAAAGTTTCAGTTTTTCACACAGGTTAACATGGAAAACATGAAATTGGTGCTACCGTATTTCATGAGTTCATGTGGCAATATTTTGGTTCTGCATGTTTTTTGGTAGAAAAAGCATATTATTGCAACAGCAAGCTATAAAAATTCTGTACAGTGGCTCAGTATTGGCATGAGAGATTCAGGCACAGCCTGACTCTTGTTAATTGTTTAAGGTTCTGTTCAGTTCCTAACAAGAAAATGGATCCTGTCTTTCAGTGTTAATCTCTAGTTAGTGTGTTGCATTTTCATTATCTACGTGTATAAAACAAAATTATGGTTATCCAAGCTGTCTTTATACTGTTAGTTGCTGATGATTAAAGACAGCTTTATTGTGATTGCATGAGAGGTATTTATTACAAATAAACAAAAGAAATCAGTTCACTTTTCAGGGTGAATGCTTTGAAGAGAAGGAATAATGAAATACAAACACTGCAGAGCTATTTAACCAGAGCAAAAAAGGCTAAGCCTTTAATTGATGAAGGTTGTCTTTAAGTTTAAACAACTAAGTTTTGACTTCTGCCACAGATAATCAGTCTGTTTGTTGTTCTGGGTTTATAAGGATAAATATCCCACTTCTGGAATGTGTGTTTAGTCCTGAAAGCTTGAGGAGATGACGCCTGTGATTTCCAGATTGCTTGACTGTTGCTTTTAAGGAAAAAGTAATTGCCTTACTGGTGGTCACATGATCTCAGAGTTAGTTCAAGGTTGCGTGAAATTGTCTGTGTTTTACTGTGACTTTAAGTTCCATATCCGAGTGACATAAATCCAAAACATTTGCCTGTTCTCTTTGCCTTTTCTCTCTGTCTCACAGTCCTTAGCACTGGGTTAGTACAGCTGTGTGTTTTCTTTTCTGTACTAGGCTACTATAAAAAATAAATTCATTTGAGACCAAAGAAAGATGAATCACAAGGTAAAACAAGAGAGATGAAAATAAAATTAGTGATATATATGTTAATTATTGTATTAAGACTGATATATTAGGAGGTTATTCATGTCGCTGTAAAATGACAGTTCCATTTCTGCATGTACAGAAGTATGTTCTAATAGCATCTTTTTCATTCTTCTTTTTTTGTACTCCTTTTTTTATTGGTCATTGCTTCACAGACATTCTTCAGCTTAATTTTAATGCTACTCAGTGATATTGCAGAAGTGTTGTTTGGCACATCTGTGTGCTTTTACATTGCCTGTCTTAAAGGCTGAATGGATGTATTTCCTGTAAAAGCAATTGTTGAATGCAAAGGGTATCAGGGGCTTCTAGCTAGATACACATTTCTAGAGAATTAAGTGACTAGACAGTTTTGCAGTATTACTGATGTAGAAAATAGTCTCTGTAGGGCAGTTCTCATATGAGTAGACTAATGGATTACATAGGTGAACATTTACAGAGAAACTGAGCATTAAAATGCTGGATCTAATAGAAGTTTATACTTGCTATTTCTTACTTAGCCTAGTTGCCCGAGAAACACTGTATCTCCTTTTTTTTGATTGAACTTATGCCTTGAATGTTAGCAAAATTAACAAAGTAGCACACCTCCATATATATTAGCATTGTCAGAGCTTTCCATTTAAAAAACATCAGCAAGGTGTCTCAAAGTAATTATCCATGTGCAGCTATAGTTTAGGAACCTTCCATGTAAGCAGACATATTTACTTAAAGCACCATCTGTAGTGAGCTCCATTTGAGAGGAAAAATGCTCTTGCAGCTGTATGTTGGAGATGGGGACTAAGCAACGTATTTTTAAATTCAATTGTTTAAAATGCACACTGCATGGAAATAGTGATGAGTATTCTTTTGTTGTCAGCATCAGCAGGAACATTTATATGCTGAGCTGGCAACTTGGAATCAATCACACCGTGGATTTATTATTTAATAAATTCTATAGGGTTGTGATTTTGCAGCATGGATTTGCTCTGCTGCATTATATTGTTTTCGTATGCATGAAAAATCTGCATGTTGTACAAAAGAGTATTTTGAGCTGCTATTTCCCTAAAAATAGAGTAGATATTGCACGGGTGAGGTTTTTTCTTGTTGTTTTTAAAGCTCTAATGCCATCATTTCACTTAATATGTAAAAAATAACATAACAAAAATAGGTTTAAATTCTATCTTTTAAGCCATAGATTGCTTATTTATTTTAAATGTTCAATTATTGGTAAAAAGCATGGTAATTAAGTATTTAAAATAACTTGTTAAAAGCAGATGTGCATGACATAAACCCAAGTTGGAGATGAATGCACAGAGTAGTATGGGAAGAGTTCAAGTTGGGCTGAGCTCAGTGTTTCTGTCCAAGAGTGCAGCACAGAGTACACAGAATCATGGAATCATTTCATTTGGAAAAAACCTCTAAGCTCACCCATTCCATCCATTACCCCAGCACTGCCAGGCCCATCACTAACCCCTGTCCCCAGGTGCCACATCCGCACAGCTTTTAAATCCCTCCAGGAGCAGCTTCCACCACTTCCCTGGGCAGCCTGTTCCCAGTGCTTGACAACCCTTTTGGTGAACGAACTGAAGCGTTGGCGTCAAAAAAGTATGGAAAATACAAATTGAATCTCTTTTCCTAACTTCCGCCAGCAGACAACGATTGGTACAGAATATGATATTAAAACTGATTCCAAGACTTGGTGTGTTTCTAGCAGCATTAGGCTGGGAAAGATCCTACCTTAGCTGCAGTTTTAGCTGTTGACTACGTTATTATCTCGAGAGAAACCATACACTGAGAGTGGTTAAGCAGAGAGAAGCAGATAGAAAATATTTTTAAAAAATTGTGAAGAGGACTATGGAAATATTGGGGTGATGGAAGAATGTTAGTCTTCTTCCAAGTGTCCTACAACATTGTCCTGCTTCTGCTACTGCATTTCTTTGATCACATACACTCACGTTTGCTTCAGTAGCAGCAGTGATGACTTAAATGAATTTTTTTGAGTTACAACCCGCACAGAGATCCACAGATTGCTAGGAATCCATTTTTCATCATACCCTTGCAAGGGTGAGATAATTAACTGCACATAAAAAGCATATTACAATATGCTTTCATTGTTATGAAACAGATTTTTTCTAGATGAGATTTAAGAAGTGTAAATGCAAAGGTGTTGTCTTTTTTCATGGTTTTATCCAGGGAACAGTGAGATTAATAGGAACTTGCTGAATGAGAGTAATAAATGTTCATTGAAGTGCTCCTACTATATAATCAGTTATGTTTTCTGCTTTCACATTTGTGATCTACTTCCTATTAAGTGAGCAATAATTGTTGGAGCAATCAATTAAGGTTAGTTGGCAATAGCTTTTATATTTGTCAAAGCACTGACAAATAGTTTTTGGAATGTGCTTTAGAGTTCACCCTTTTAGCTCCTTTATAACTTTCGTGCTGTCTTGTAATGGAGCATCCCTGTTAAGAGCACTTAACTCTAAGCACAATAAGCTGTTAAGAATACATTCCTGTATTTTGCACTGAAAGCATTGCAAAGATTTACACAATTAAAACTAACTTTTGCGAAGAGGCTTTTCCAGCCTAAAGTGCCTAAATAATCATTCCATAAAAGTAGAGTGGAAAACATGAATGGATTTAGGAAAACATAGCTGATTTTACAGTGGCAGCCTTTCAATGGACATTTACTGTAGAGTGTCGAGATGATAGCAGAATTACAAAATGTAAGATTTTGTGGTAACTGTAGGTATTTTTCAGAAGTGTTGTGTTATGAAACAGAAAAACATCACCCATAGTTATGTCCTTCATAGAAATTTCTGGTATGTGCTTCTTGCAGACAAATTGAATGCCTGGCACCTCCTTAGTAGGAATTCTTCCTTCACTTCAGCTGGCTATTTAATGAGCTCTGAAGGCTGAACAAATCATTGACATATTATTTCAATAATATCTTACAGTTAATTAGATTTGTAGGTTGTCTAGTACCTTTGTCTTTATTTGTCTTAGGCTGTGGCAGAGAGGTGAGAGTGTGTACAGGATGGGACACTGTCAAAGAAGAATTCATTGTGTGTTACTCCTTATCAGTAGAATGGAACTTCAAACCTCAGTCTGTGACAGGAATTCAATATGAGATAATAAAGTGGAGAACAAACTTTTCTCTTATGCAGGTCACCACTTGGTACCATATCTGTTCCCAAGGAGGAGTTAATATATTAAATCCTGTATCTTAGTCATAATTAAAACTTCAGTGAAAGCATAATATGATGATCGTGGTAGGTTGAGAATTAATTTGGATTAAAGAAAGACTGTGAGTGTGGTGTGAGTATTAGCAGGGAGTTATTCCAGTGATGTGGGGACATTCTGATACATTTACCAGGGAGAGATTAGTAAATTTTGTACACTTGGTTAGGAATAAAAGACGGCTGTCTAAACAAGGTAATAATCCAAATAAACGTGGAAAGGAAAAGGAAGAAGAGAGCTCAAGAACCAGGAATAGGAAGATTTGTTTTGAGGTGAGGATCTATCAGGCAGCAAGGGTGGCAGTGAGGCACTGTGGAGAGAATTACTTTGGCCTTAGAGTGGAGTGGAGTGGTGATGATGTTCCTGTGATTCTCCTTCAGTTCAGATTTCAGGAGCTTTTAAAGGTGCCTGTTTCCTGCTTCTAGAAAATTCTTCTTGTGGACTATACCTGTAGTATCAACTCCACCTTTGTTCAAACGGTTTCAAAGATTTCTTTTTGTTCATTTTTGTCAAAAGCAAGAATTCCAATTATATTAGATCTTTTACCAAACATCTGCAATAATACTTTAATTAGACATTTCAAACGAAATGGATTTTGTCATTGGTCAGGATTTCACCCTGTATAGCAAATATTAATTATGAGTAATTTTCTGTTTTGCACATTGAAATGGTAGAATTTAATGACTTTACTCAAACTGCTGTTATTTAAGGTGAGGAGGAGAGCCTCTAAGGACACATGAATAGTTTTTAACTCTGCAGAAAATAAACTAAATCATGTGCTACTGAGTTTTTCTGAAAAAAATTGTAATTGAAGTAGTAAGAGATATATATTTCAATACAGCTTGTAGGAAATGTATTAAAACTTATGAATGTTCATTTAGTTATCAAGTAAAGTATGAGTGAGGGAATCTGACTTTTCCTTTTTGATTTTACAGCTTGCACATGCAGTGGACATGCAAATATCTGTCACATGCAAACAGGAAAATGTTTCTGCACAACGAAGGGAATCAAAGGAGACCAGTGTCAACTGTGAGTACAGTTAAATGTATCCCAAAGTTATTGCAATCCTTGATTAATGAATACCACTTTTTTCCCCATTTCACATCCTTGTTTTGCTATTGGGGTTTGTGATTGACCTGCCAATGTTTTAGTGGTAGATACAGTGTTCCCCACATTCGTCAGGAAATTTCACTATTAGTCAGACTTTTGTTAAAGAATGACATCACAAATATTAGTAATGTTTTGAAGACACTAAAGACTTTTAAAAAAAATCCTATTACAAGAAGAAACTAGAGAATTACCGCTGTTTCTCTTCCTTTTTCTTAGGCTTTTAAAACACACATGAGTTGGTAATTACATTCATTACATTTGTCAGTTATCTTGATCAGAATCTACCGTGATTCAATTTTTAGAGTTTTGGAGCCTTACTAAGGTGTTTTAGACGTTTCCCCACCTCATAAAATCTAGACCATAGGAATGTGTAGACCTGTCATGGAAAGTTCTCTTTTTTTTGCACTGGAATAGCTTCTTTCTTTAGAGGAAGAGTGTGCACCTTCAGATAGAGCCTAACAAATGGAGTACTAAAAACAACCAAGTGCAGAGGTGGCGTAATTTGTCAAGTAGGAGAAAGAGCACGTTGAAGTTAATTGTGAATAGCCTCGTATTTAAAGATGTTTCTTTCAGTCTATTCTGTCAGGTACACTGTGTTATTTAATAGGAACCTTATTCATTTTGCAGTTATAATTATTTTAATAGTATCTGGCAACAAACTCATTTTAGCAATGTTGTTTGGGACTGGGGAAGAGGCATGGGAATCCAGCAGGGAGAGGTGCCAGGTGCTTCTGTTCCGCCTGCCACAGGACATCCATTTACACCGGATTTGTGAATTTGTCTTTGATACACTTCATGAACTGGCTTGCATCTTACCCTTTACACTTTGCCTGATAAACAGTAAAGGAACAAAAATTTCTGATGCAGAGACTCTGTGTATATCCGTGAGAAAGAGCTGTGCTGGCAGCTCTACTGCTTCCCTGCCACCTCTGGGACTTTGTGTCCAGCTGATTGAAGACTCCCAGGATGAGATGGGAAATCAAGATTAGGACTAAGTGATGAAATTTTATCATGACAAAAGCTGGAGTGATAATATCTTTAAGCTCCAATTAAGTCTTCACTGAGAAGTCTTTTTTCCCTCTTTTTGTGCCCAAACAATTAATCAGTTCTAGGTGTTAATGAGTGATCTGATTACCAGCTATGTGCTATGGACTTACATTGATGCCATTCTAACTATACAAAGAACAGGAAGAAAAAACCCAACAATTTCTGCTCTGTCCTTTGTAACACTTGAACCACAGAAAACAGTTGCTGTGCTGAAAACCCCAATTCTTTACTGACTGCCCTCCACATAAGGCACCTTTTACAGGCCTTCTCCCCAGTCTGCACCTCTGTGGTTGTCCTTGTCCTTTGTCCTGTGTCTCTTTCATCACTGTTTTTTCCACTCTGATTTGGAACTTCTGTCTCATATGATTGGTTGTGCTGCTCAGCTGTGTCAGTCTGCTGTCCTGAGTTTGTCTATCCTAAAAGGTTCTTTTATCCCATTTACTGAACTAGAAGACAAAAGGTTTTCCTAGTTGTGGACTTCCCTGGTCAGAAGTTACAGCAGTTCCGCAACACAGATGAAACAGAAATTTGAATTTTGACTTTTCAAGAGTAAACTTAAAATTGCAGTTTTAGAAGGTCCCTTTTTTTAGTCACATATAAGACATTCCCCTTCTAGATTCGTACACAAACCAAAGGCTTATCCAGGGCAAGCTGTGTTGTTAAGACATTTGATATTTTAAGTGTTGGTGAAGTTTTTTTGGATGAAATAAAATCTGCAGCCATTTTCAATTTTTTTTTTTTTTTGACTGTGATGACATTTCAGATTGTGAGATTCACATCTGTTGGGTTCATAGACACCCAAGCAAATAACCACAGATTTAGAGTTGGAGGATGTCATAAAATGATACGTTTAGAATTTGTCATTTTACTCTGATGGTTGGTTTGGAAGAGTGACCTATTCATGTATGGAAGTATCAATCAAATGTTTTTTAACTATTTCCATTAGAACATCAAAGAACGTAAAAAAAATTTAAAAGAAAATCACTAATGAGTCACCGAATGCAGTCCCCATACTCCTTCTAAACTTCATATGAAGAACATGAACTTCATTTATTTTGTATTATGCTTAAAAAATAGAAAACTATTTCCTCCTTAAAATCATCTGTACACTCACAACCTCTTTTGAATGTATCATAAGATATATATATATATGCAGTCATTATCCAGAAAATAAGGATGCAGTCATTATCCAGAAAATAAGGATCAATTTAAATCAGCTCAATGCTTTACTTGTATTTCTTACTTTATTATATTCTTATAAATCATCTGAAACTTGGTTCAAAGTGTGAATACTCTTCTTCATTGCTCTGGATGAATGTTTTGGGGTTTTTTTTGCTACTGGCTAGTTGGGCTGTTGTGCAATCTCAGCAGCAAACCTACAACCTTGTGATTTCTAAAATAAGGATTTCGATGAAAATTCCAACCTCTGGCTGTTCAGTGAGAAAGATTTATATTTGTGTCAAGAATCCTATTGACTAAGAAGTCATAGCTGCAGGGCTCTGTGCTATGTACACACCATGCCTTGTGGACAGAGGTTTTATGAAATCAGGGAAAGTTTACCACACTTTTTCTTTCTTCTTTTTCCTTCATTTTTCCCTCCCTGCCTTAACAACTCTGCTTTTATGGAAGATCTTTTTTATTTTATTTTTTATTTATTTATGTATTTTTTTAGCTTACCCATCTCTCAGTTGTATTAATTTCCTGACTGTGCTGTTGGATGGCATGAAGCACAGTGCCATTTTAGATCCAAACTGGTGCTGTAAAGCAGCTTGGAGCACACATTTGCATTCTGTTTTACAATGTTTCTTTGATGACACGTGGTCATATTTTTTCCAAAAGTCGGTATTTTTGTTTCCTTTAAGTAGGTAGTTTCAGTTTTAGTTATGTCCTAATCAGGAGGAAATTATTAGAATAGTTTGATTATTCTAAGTAACTACACTATAAAATATTTAAAATAGATACAGATAAAAAGTTTGGATTTTTGTTTTTCCCCTTAATTTTGGAAATGAAGTAGCTGATTGATAGTTACAGGAAAACCATACTGACTTAAACCATATTTTTAGGTGAAAACTATTGCTTCAAGGCAATAAGGCAAGTTTTAAAATTTAATTTTCTGTAACATTTGATTTGCTAGCTGCTCATTTCATTTTCTCATAGAATTCTCAACAGAGGTTTTAAAAATTTCATATGTTTTGGTGTATCCATATGCAGGATTATACACAGAGAACTTTTCAGGGAATAGGCCTGTGGGAATGTGCAGAATATGCTAAGGGGGTCTTTCAAAGTTCAAATTTTGGTATTATATGAGAGAAATTTTGCTAGATGCAAGGAAGAAAAATATGAAAATGATGGATCAAAGTGAGTAATTAAATAATTCTTTGAGAAGTTTCAGTATGTCTGGGCTCTCGGAAGGGAAAGCCTTCACCTGGCGATGTGACTGTAGCTTTTGTCCTCACCATGTAAGAACTGGGCTAAAATTTGGCTTCAGAACCTCTGTAATGAAGACCTACTAGTTGGAAGGAAAATACGGGGAGAAAAATATTATTTTAAGTCTCATATTTCATAGTATATTTTATGTAGTTGGAAGAAGGATAAGTCCAAGATGATAAAATGTATTGCTCATTTTAGTTTTAATAAATATTCAGACCATTAATTTCTTATACATACCTCTTCTGTAAAAGTGGAAGAAATACTATTTTATTTATAAAAAGATACACTATTTATTTGGTAAAAATCTTTCCTGTATGTAAGCTTTAAATAGCTATTTAATAATGTAAGGACCTGTGCATAAAAAATAAGCACTTACCAATAGTCTGCTGTACATAGGAATAAGATTTTAAAATATCCAGCCGTACTCTTCTGTATAATTTCGCTCTACAGAGTGGGACAATTCCTCTTGCCAGCTGGAAAGGCAGGTAAAAAATATACTGGGTTATGAGTCCAATTCACCGTTCTGTTGATATCACTGCAGCTTTATTTGCAGATAGCAGAGTAAATATTTTCCCAATTGTTTCCACTCAGAGCTTCTCTTGCTGCTTTCCAGTAGGGGAAGAATTGGCAACAATCATATATTAAATTCACTTGATTTGAACTTCCTTTATCAGACACACGCACACAAATCCCAAAAGCAAATAGACAAAAAGGAATTCTTGTTGCTGGAAATTTAATAAAAACCCCCTTATCCTATTGAGGAACTCTCTTTTCCTGCTCGAGGGTATAATGCATTTAATACTGGTTACTGTGGTGGTTGGTGGTTTTCTAAAGTGAAGTTACAAAGTATAATATTTAGTGGTTTAAATTATTACAGGAACAGCATTTTATTATTTTTTCCTGGTTTCAACACTTTTTTCCCCTATTTCTATCATTTAGTCATATTCCACCATTAGTTTTACATATTGGGTTGTATTTGATACAAGGTGTTTTCTACCTGTTCATGCTGAGTCCAGTCCTTGAGTTTTCAGTTTAAGAGAAAACTTTGACGTGCTAATGCATGCTACTCCATTACCTATGATGTTTGAAGGAGAATTACAGCAAAATCTGTCATGTAGATGTTGGTGGGTTTAGCAACTGCCTCTCTTATTATTTAACTGCCTGAAAATTTCAGCTTGCCTCTGTAAGGACAGGTTCATGCCCTCAGCTAGTTCTCAAAGAGCTGGATCATTAGCTTTCTAAGGAGAACAATAAAATAAAACACCTACTTCAACATTTATGAGTACATTTATGTTTTAAATGTACTCATTTTCTGCTCTACATGTAGTAATTATTGTCAGATCTTTCAAGGATTTGAGATTTTTTTTTCTTTTAATCCCTGTTTCTAGCATCAATCATTTTTTCTTAAATTGCAGCTTTCATTTAAACAATATGTCTAATATCAAAGCTTCAGAACATGACCCAAATGCACTCTAATGGCTCAAACCCTCAGAAGGCACTTGAAACATTTCAGAGCTAAAATTTGAAGAAAAGTAAAATACAGGTTTTGGCAGTATTGTATGTCACTCTTGGCCTTTTTGTTGACTTTTTTTGTTCTGTGGTAGGCTCCCTTTGTCTGCTCTGGTATATTCAGAATATGCAAAGTTCACGAGGCTCTCTGGGATCTTTCAGAGTTGCAGGCTCTCTGTAAGTGAAACTACACATTTTTTTAAGCACTGTTACTTCCAAGCATTACATTTTATTCAGGAAATTACCCAATGTTGCAGAAATAAAGAACTAGAGTTGGAATGTCATGTATCATTCCTAGATGCCAGTGCTCTCAGAGAAGAAATGAGAATGAGGTAGTGGCTGAGGGAGAAGCTGCAAGCACCTTGCAGAGAGCTTTGTACCTTGGGACTTCATTGTGTTCTGTGCCCATGAAATATGCCTTCTATCTTTCTGTGTTTAGTACTAATTATCTTAAAAATGGGAAACAGTTTGGGCATGAGAGTTTCTTTCATGAGAATAAAGTAATTTTGCTTTTGGCTTCCAAGTTAGGATCTTCCATAACTGACTGTATGCACATATATAAGTATGTCTCTTGGTTTGGCAAGCTCAACAGAGGAGAATCCTCTCACCACTGAGCTTCAGTTGTTTTCTAAGATTTTTTTAATAGTCATTACATCCTCTTCAGGCTACCTCCAAAAATGCTAAGTGCAGAGCAAACCAGGTATTTTTTACAACTGTTCAAATACTCCTGGCTGTAAAGAAGGAATGCAAGCAGTGTCCCTCTCTCTTGTGCCCAACTGGTTTATGTTTGTGTGCATGCTGGATAGAGATTTAATTAATATCTTTTTGGTTTTCTATTTGAAAAATATATGGTACTGGATTTTCTTTAAAAAGAAGTGAATCAAAACATCTTTTTAAAAATTGTTCCTCCAGTGCCGTGGCCATGCCATTCAGTGACTGGCATTTGAATAATCTGTTTTGCTCAGTGCACATTATATCAGGGAAGCAGTGGAACAGGGCAGGCTGCCCAAGGCTTTCACAGATCCCATGCCAGAGAGACCTGTTTTGAATTCCAGTGCTCAGGATGCATTTGTTGTAAGGCAAACCTGTTTATATATAATGCTAGTAATTTTTGGTGCAAAGTGTTGCTATAATCCCAATTGTCTAGGGATGTACAGTTAAGGTAATGCTTCTACGTGCTATTTTTATTAAAATAGAAGAGCACAGCTGAAAAGAATAGACAAGTTTGCGTGTTCTTCAGGTCTGAAATAGACCCATAAAGATTTAAAATATAATCTGAAGACACTTACTCTGCCTTTAATTAGTTAGGTACTGAGTTTGGACTGAGATGAAATTAGGAGTGGGAGTGATGCTAATGTTTACTCATACAGGAAAAATAGGAACAAGCATAGCCTGTGCTCCATGGAAGAGTTACTGGGAGGAAGAGAGGAAGGGAGGTTATGACAGCCATAAAATTGCTTTATTATTGAGTCTAATTTTTTCTTACCCAGCAAAGTTGTAGCTTTAGTTTCTGTGCTTGTTTTTAGAAAGAAGGAGGTCAAAGGGCTTTGTGGATTGGGCTGGCTTTACATCTTGCCCAGGACAAACTTTAAAGCAGAATTGCACATATCTGCATAGCCAATGCTTTGTCTTAGTCCCACACAGGGTCAGAACAGGTTGCAAAGACTTACAATTTAAAGTTATTGTTTTTAACCCCAGTTCAAGCTGTTGGAAATGATGGGGCTCTGCTGTATTGCATCTTTCAGAGTGTGCAATGAAGGCACCTGGGAATGCTGCTCTGTGGCCAGGACTAGAACTCAGTTAAGAGTCAGGGATGCTGAGTAACGTGAGTCGCATGAGCCAAAACTCAGTATGAACAACTCTTCCTGTAAAGCACCAGCCCAGTGGGAGTAGTGTTTGCAGTTACACCTTCTCCTGGCATTGCTTCTTTGAGAAAATGAAAAAGGAGACTGGAGAGTTTCTTGTAAGACAGCCAACGGAGTGTTCAGGTTCCAGAAAACACTTGTAGGAGGGTGCTGACAGTGGAGACCAGCCTCTTTTCAACATATGGCTCTACCAGTCATTTGTCTTTCCTAACCTGCATGAACCAAACAGCCCCAGTACTACAGTCTGTTCTTTCTGTCCAGATGTGATGCTGGGGTCTCCACAAAGTGTAAAAACACCCAGTTTGATTATCATGGGCACTACCTCTGTTAACCATTAATACAATTATTCTGTTCTTTCATGTTGCTGGGGTTGAATTATAAACTGTCATTGTTCATGGGAGCTGTAATTAATCTCCCAAATGAGAAATTGCCATGTATAGGATAGTATCTGTGAATTACCCTGCAGGCAGCAGGGAAAAATAACACAGATTTCCAGTAGAGTATGAAGTTGGTTTACCCTTCCTACTGCTTTGGTTAAAGATAAGTTGTTCACTTTATAGAAGGAAAAGAAAATAGCTGATGGCTCTTCTGGCTACTCATCAGAAAAAATCCTTCAGCTGAGTTGTGACTGACAAAACCAGATATTTCAGGGAGTTCTTTTAAAAATTTCTACTATATTCTGCTCTGTGGTAACTGATCACATTCAGTGTATGCTATGTTACAGTAACAACCCTCCACATCACTATTATTATTGCTGGCTACTGCTACTGCAGTCAGCTTTGGACAATTAACTATGGAGCAGAAGGGAGGAAAGTGGTATTTTCTTTGTGGAAGGCAAATATTTAAGGAGATTTAAAAAAAACCCAAACAGATTTAAGAGTAAACAGTCCTACAAAACTCTATGGAGGACAAAATCTTTTCAAGGTGAGCATCTTCCAGAAAATAAATGTTGCTAGTACAGTTTTTTATGGACTCAGTATCTAGAACAAAGAATTTGATATATTTCATTGTTTTTGCCTTCATGAAACACAAACACTGGGCAGTTTTAGTATATGTAAACATTTGAGAAATCAGTGGTCTCAGAGTGGTTTTCATTTTTTAGTGCTTCTAAGGGGATCTTGGCTACTATAGGAGATACAGAAAATCCTTAAAAATTGGTCCTTTTTGCTGGAAAAGAGCTGAGGGGGAAAGCCAAAGGCTTTCTGACATGCCGCCATCCATGCTGATCATTTTAGCATCCTAGACAGAGGCGGTTTGTCAATTCTCAGGAAAGGAGAGAAGGGAAGTAACTGAAAAGGAGAGAAGGGAAATAACTGAAAACAAGGACTTACAGCAGTATTGCTGTGCCCTTAATCAAAACCTTTTATTTAAAAAAAAAAAAAAATTTTTTTGCTGTATAAAGCCATCAGTTTTCAGTTGTTTCATAAGCAAGTAGGTCGTTTTTATTAGTTTTCAATTTAAGGTAAGATAATCAATCTGTACTGATAGACTATTGGATTGTGACATCTGGAGATGTATTAACTGTTTCTGAACTTCTTTGTACAGCTTCCCATTTCTCCTGTGGTTTCCACCAAAGATAGAATAGATACTTAACCTTTCCTGGTAGAAGTGCATAAATATATTCTAGTTAAAAAACCTTCATGAAATTCTTTCTCTGAATCATTCATGGTACCACCGTATTGAGTATCTAGCAAGATTATTTTATTAGAGAGGAAGGAGAGTTGGTTCGTTTTCCTTAACTGATTATCAGCACAACTGAGGTTTGGCTGGCTGAAGTTTAGAGAGAATGGAGTTATATTGTAAAGGGAATGATGATTGCAGACATTGATTTCAATACACAGAGCTGGTATTTCATTATGTACTGCTAGACTTTACTCTGTAATGGAAACTCCACTTGTGAGAAAAACAAGTAAAAATTGTTGTGGGCCACAGATACACTGAGTTTTGAGACAGATAAGGTGGTTTCTTCTCATTTGAAAATGAGATGATTTCAAAGGAACCCCAGCTGGTTCTGCTAGTAATAAATTTTGTATATTCATGTAAATCCTGACCTTTTTTTGAGATTTGTTACAGGGAAGATTCTATGGTGAGCTCATTAAGTAGTATTGGATGTCCCCTAAAACTCTCCTTCTTCATTTTTTTTGGGTTTGCTTTTTTTTTCTTTTTAAATAAAGCTGTATCTTCCTGAAATGACACCAATTAGTGAGGCACAAAGCATCAGTTCTCAGTAATTGATGAATAGCACTTATTAGCACTTAGGCATTTCAAATGACCGAAAATATTTTTTTCTGTATTAAGGCAAAATCCTTTTAGATAGAAATGAGTGATTATTTGACCTGATCTATACTTAATATGTTTGAATATTATTAATATCTATCATTTCCTGAGATACTTGATTAAATGTAGTCTGAACTTTATTAAAATGGATTTTTTTAAAAAGCTTTAAAGTAACTATGTAATTAAATCCAGTGGGAAGTCTATATAGGAATTACTTCAGAATAGTTTTCTCTTGAATGATCAGAACACTATACAATTAAAATAAAGCATTAGGATACTGCCTATCAAAATAATTATTTCCCTTACTACTTCACTATGTGGAAAATTCAAGATATATCTGGTATGGGAGGTGAGTTGGAATTTAACCAACACTGTTTCTTTCCTGAGTTGAACTGATATAACACAGTCCTCTTGCACTCCAGGCTTTCCTTTTTTAGCAGGGCAGAGAAACTGTTCAAGGAGAATTTACAATGAAAATAGTTTTTCAATAGAATCTGTGTTAAGTTTGGCATTTAAAAAAAAATCAGGTTGAATGATTTGAAGGTGATACTGATTTTATTGACAGTTAACTGAAAATACTGGCTGTTATAGAGTTGTTTTCTGTTGAAAACCAGGTTTGTAATACTACACTGAGTGTTGAGTGGCTTTAAAATGGTTGTGTTGCTGTTGGTGCGTATTGCAGCCAAGTGATGACATCATTTTGAGGAGGACTGAGCAAAGGCTAAGGGAGTCTCTGTGTGTGTCTGCTGTCAGGGCTTGTGCTATCCAAGTCAATACATTTTGGAGGGCATAGCTTTTATTTGAAGGGAAAGCAGTTTTCTAAGGTAGATCCATCCAAAATACCCATGTTTTCCTTATCAGTGCACAAGTTCAGTGTATATAGTAATCCAAACATTTGACTATTTTTAAATTGTGAATTTAAAAAAACAGGTTTTTTGAATCTCAAGTTCTTCTCAGTAGATCTACAATTCTTGTGTTTTTCAAAGCTGTTGAAAATCCCTTTATTTTTCTCAGTTCTTAACTCTCAGATAAAATAATACCCATTGTGCAACATAGATCTGGGCTTGTAATTCACATCTGATAGGCCATTAGTATGGTAATTAGTAATTGGTACAAGAGTTGTTAAAGTTGAAATAGACATCTGGTTTAATCAATTTGTCGTTAAGGAAATACAAGTGTAGAGGTAGCAATGGGAAAAGAAAATACCAGTGTGAGAGCTCAGAGCTCTCTCTGAGCTATCAACACGTAGCTGAGTTTGAAATTGGAATAGTGCCTCTTTATCTTGCTTGATATGGATTGCTCAGCGCTCAACTCGAGCAAAATGCCACGCCCTGTTTTCATTTTAAAATCTATTTTCAAAATCTTACAAATAACTAAAAGAAATGAAGCTTCATTGTGATGAAAAGCCCACTGATAGATATATCCATCAACTTCAGCTTGTGATATTCATATATTTTATTTACTAAGAACGGGAAGGAAGGAATTTTTATAGAGCAATAAGGAAAGGCTAGGTCAGGTGGGTACTAAAGACACTATTTGATAGAAATCTCCTGGTGATGGAAAGATTGCTTTTCTTCTCCTCTTATGGTCCCTAATAGATGAAATATGCATCTTCCTATTGCCATTTTCATTTTCGGTTTTCTCTTTCAGTCAATTGCATACCTTTACATATAGATGAAAATTTAGCTGGAATAGTTATATTTCTGGTTTCAAAGTTAAGACGTTTTGTTTCACATTGCTGCCAGTTATTATTCTGCATTTATGATGGGTAACTGGAATGAAATATTAATTCTTGTAGTTGGGTAGATAAGAGGACTGCGAGCAATATTTTCGAGTTGGTTAGAAAACTGTAGATATGTGAGTTGTACTTCAACGATTAACATAAGGCAAAATAAGAGGTTATGAAAACGATGCTGCTTCAGAAATGTGGTTGAAGTCCTGTCCTTTATGTGGTCACTGAATTCTGTCGTGATTCCCTGTACTGATATTCTTCCTTGCTGCAGCTTTGTCTGTTTAAGAGGAATATTTGTTTCACTCCTGTTTAAAAATCGGGAGATGGACTACCTAGGACAATGAATTCTGCAGGCTGAACACATGTAAGGACATATGCCTACATAAACATCCTCTTTTTCTTTGCCTTCATTGCATTATCATGTGAATGACATGAAATAATGAAAACTTGAAAAGACAGTAAGCTACAATAAACAGTACTGAAAAGTATCTGTAATATTTTACCTCTTCTAATGTAAACTCACAACATTTGACACAAAAAGTAAATTCTCCATCACGTGCAAGGTATTTTCAGAGAATCATAACTAATAAGGCAACAAGAAATAACATAGGAAAAAATTCTGTCTGTACTCACCAGCTGAAAGATAATAATGTCTTAATATTAGAAATGCTCCCGTATTCTTTTCTTCTTTTGCACTGAATAATCACCTCTAGAAAGTATAAAATGTAAATTAAGCTGCATAACCCTTTCATGCTTTGAGCTTTCTATTTTTTTTTCTTATGGATGTATTGAAAAGGAAGTGATATTTATCCAGCTGACTAGATAATGGGACTGGGGAGCTTGATTACAAGGCCATAAATCAATCCAGGAACCTGATGATATCCTCAGCTTCAACACTGAAGTCTGAGTGGCTTAGATTATCACTTCAGAAGGATTGACTTAAAAAGTTAGTTCTCCATCTCTATCTATTATTTTTATATTACAAAAAAGAAATATTTTAGCAATTTAAGAAAAGAACAAAGTACTAGAAGGCAGAGTAGAAACTTAGGTAGGAAAGCTGTTTTAAATAGTGTCAGGAGTCTGATTTAGAATCAAAGCAAACTTATAATCACATTTGAAAATACGATCTGCCACAACACTCTTTTTTCAGTGTTGCACAGAGCGGAGATAAATTTAGGAATACTGGATTACAGCAGGAGGCCAAAGCGAGAGCAGCAAGATTGGCAAACCAACATACGGAACGTGTCAAAAAGGGCTCATTGTCGTGGAAGAAAAGATTTTGGGCTGCTCACGGAGAAGTGATAAGAATTAAAGGGTAAAGGAACAGTCAGATATGCTGAAAGAGATTTAATAAATCAGATTTCATAAAGAAGACTTAAAAAAAAAATTGTCCTGGAAATGAGTTCTTACAAGATCCGTAAGGCGATAAGGGCAGCAATTACTTTCTAACAGCTGCTACAAAATCTAATCTTGTTCTTGTTTAGGTCATTTTATCCTCTCTTACGTAGAGTCTTGATTTAATCACAGATTTGGGCCCTGGTTCAGATAAATATTTTAATACATGGTAACACCTTGTTCCTTAGGTTTAAGAGGGGATATTCCCTTGGTTTGGTGAGAATTGGGGAACATGCGGTTTACTTTTGTTTTCCCCTGCTCTTGGGAGCCTAATTGTAAATTGTCATGGATGGGATAGCAGCAAGAGTTTCACAAAACAAGTCTACAAAGTTTTTTTCACTCTTGATACTTTGCTTCTCTTCATTCATTCGTTTTCCTACTCTTTATTATGTTTTTTGGTGTTTTCTGTACTTAGTAAAGCAAGGGATTTTTTTTTTTTTTTGAGGAAAGGTAAAGTTGAAGGTGACAAATAGTGATTGTAAGAAATGAAAAATGTATAAATCAATCCTTCATGTTGAAAAGAAGGATTGCCTCCTCTATATTTATGAATAAAGGAAAAGGTAGTAGCACATCTAAACAGATGAACAGCTCCACTGCTGTTCGGTGCCAACCACGTGTAAGTTAACTCTGAGATTCATAAGTGGGAATTATGTAAATCCATTATTTGTGAAAGATGCCTTTTTATTTTTTTTTAAGAAAATGCATTTTTTGTTGAATTGTACTTTAGGGTTTTTTTTTCCCCCCTTTTATTTTCTATTTTATTTACACCACCGTGATGTGTATAAAATTAAATGCATTTTCCACCTTGTTTTCAGGGTAGAAAAAGAAAAAAGAACTTTAGGTTGTTTTTGTTTTCTTAATGCTCTTGTCTTTTTCTCATTGACTTTCATGAAACCTTTCCTGTACCATTACTTTATTGCTTTTGCTCTTACATTTTTGGAAAATAGCTAAATATGTGACTTTATAGAAGTGATTTGACATTTGCCCTTCAGAAGCTTTGATTAGAGCTTTCTCTGTGCTCAGTTTTTAGAGTTGCCTACAACTATTGGCCCTTTCTCATCGTCTACTCAATGTTCTTGGAATATTTCTATGTTGTTAAAGTTCTGGTATCATTACGGGCTGGTTTTAGACTTAGTTTTTATGCCATAGGAGGTTGATTCTTTTAATTGAAATATTTGAACCCATGCATACTCTGTATGTGTCCTCAGCCTTTGACAATTTCTTCAACCTAAGAATCTCTTGTGTCTTATTTTTATTATATTTGTATCAAATGAAATTTTCTGCAACAGGTGTCATTTAAGTACTGGTCTTAAAATAAACTACAATGAATATTCAGCAAACAGTACTTCTTTCCTTGGGAAAAGAAAGAATGAAAGAAATGGTGACTAATGAAGCTTTTTTATAAACATGGTAGAAGTTCAAATCGAATTATTCCAGTTATATACAGGCCTAGAAATGGAAAAGAAGCATTGAATATTGCAACCTGAAGATGATTCTAATACATCTTCTTCCTTCATAGTGGATATATTGAGATATATTCCAGATATATCCAGCTTTATGTACTCCTAAATAGTGTATCATATTTGATACTCTGCATGGTTGTAATACAGTAAATTGTCATACATTCTATTAACACACTGTAATAAAAACTATGAGGTAACATTTTGTATGAACATTGTTTTCTGCAAATTGCAGCCATAGCTAAAATTTGTGAATATTCCTTACAGAAAATTCTGCTTCCTGATTCCAGAATCCAAACCTGATTATCAGAATTTTCTTCGGTATGGCAGTAGGTCATATGGTGCACATGTTGTTTTTAAAACAGAACATTTCACTATAATCTTGTCTGTTTCTTATGAGATGTTTGTCAGTTGAATATTTTGCCTTTTGCATGTGTGCTCATTCTTACAAATAATGTGAATATTATGAATCAATGAATTCAAGATTGCTTATAAAATATTCTGCCATTTCAAGACACTTCTCCGAAGTCACTCCTGAAGTAGAACTTTGAAATCAGAGGGTCATTTCAGTTATATTTTCTTTAAAAACAAAAATCCAGAAGGGAAACTTAGAATGATCAGAGAGTAAATTATTTGGATTTTTTTTCTACTCTGCTAGTCCCAAAAGTGGGTTCACCTGACAGTGCATCTCTCCACTGTGCTCTCAGTTGGTTTCTTTCTCTTATTTATGGAACATGTAACACTTATTTTGTTTTTCTTCCATGATAGACCATTTCAGTCACCAGAGTTATTTTTCAATTGACATTAAAATATTTTGCATTTCTAAGTTATGGATAGTGTTGCAAATTGTAGCATTACTTCTTTATAACTTAGGAACCCAATCATAAAACAATTGAGAAAAAAGACCATAGGAATGTGAAAACAACCAAAGACAGGATTATATTTTAAATATTTTTAAAATCACTCTCATAATGCAGAATGTGTATGTACACATAACTGAAAAATATTGTAACTGAATCTTTCCTCTTAAATACTAATTTTGATACTATCTCGCAGTTAAAAAATATTTCATAATATTAAAACCATTGGCTAAATTGTTGGACTGAGGGAGTTTATTATTCTTTGACTTAAGCGAAATGACTGGGGACAGATTTTCATGCTGGCACGCAGAACAAATTTAATTCAAACTGAGATGAAAGGCGGTTAATGTAATTGTAGCCTATTATCCTGTGCAGGCTTGAGTTAAGAAGCAAACCAACAGACAGTCAGAAAATGATGGATAGAAAATAGAAATGCTCAAGGCTGGTGAAATAGAGACTTGTGAAGGGATTATGCCATAACTGTTCCCACACAATCTCTGTATCAGTAATATCCCACCTCTACTCTGTGTTTGGATTACTAAACAGGATTTTTGTATGCCTCCTGCATTCTCTTCATTTCTCTCTGACGTCAGAAAAGGTCCTAGTTTAGTAAATTTCATGGCTTTGTAATCAGGATATTTTTTTTTCCTCTTAATCTACCACCTTCATCAGTCCTAGGGATGCCATAAAGCATTCAATTTTCTTTTCTTTCTAAGCACTTTTTTCTTTGTTATCACAGAGTGATAGGAAAGTGGTTGGCCACATAACTATTTAGTCTTTGATCCTAAGTCCATTTAAGGGACTAGCAAAACCTGTTATTTTTATTAGCGTACTTAGTTAAAAAGTAGTAAATAGTGAACTCTCAGATTTTTTGACTGGAAGAATGTCTGGGTTTTTTGCATGGCCCTTTGAATGAAGTGTATTTTAGGTGATCAGATTTTTTTTTTTTTAAGAACTGTGTCCTGACAGATTACCTATTTTTTTATTATTCCATTTCACTTTTCAGTAGCAGAAATATTTTTTAAATACCTACGTCTTTTGCACTGCAGTGTTTTAAAAATGGAAGAGACATGTCATGCTCTCCTCAGAATACACACAGAAAGGTGCTAAGTTGTACTTTGAAGCATGTTAATTACAAAAATATTTCAATAAGTTTGTCGCCCTTGGCATAGCCCGGGAAGCAAAGAAAGCACATTGTTTCCTGTAAAATAACTGGTCATGCCTAGTGCAATACATGTATCAGGTAATTCTGGCAATTGCTAGTTCTAGCATCAGGCGGGATGCTTACAAAATACAGGAGATCAGTTACTGATCAGAAGTCCCACTAAAGCTGCCGTCTTATGGCCTCTTTGCTGAGGGATTGAGTCTTTGAGGTGCATGGGACGGAATGATAAAATAGCTTTTAGAGGAGTGTAGGAGTTAGATTTCCCAGTCACTCCCAGCTGGAATGCAGGATTTCTTTCATCCATTGCAAGTTCTATCACTGGAGCTCTTACAGTAGCTAAATAATTTATTTTCTTTTCTCCTTCTGACATTGTTTAGGATAAGATTTTGTGCATTTGAAAAATGCTGTCTTCTGTGAGTTGCCCTTTGGGAAGTCATTGGGATTACTCAAAGACTGCTCAGTGCTGTACTCACCCAGGAGCAAGCACTGCTTTCCATGGCAGTCCTGTGCAGCCTGCCCGTCAAACCCCATACGAACACAGTCTGAAGGGATCAGGGCTGACAGAGCAAAACTCCTGCTATGGAATACGTCACAGTCCCCTGCCATGAGGCTATAGTGTCATTGTGGTCAACTTCTTTCCTTTTACAGCCATTCCTTTAAGTTTTCTTCTTTAGCATCCAGTAACTTTTCGAGGAGAGCCGGCCAAGACAAGTGTTGACAGATACAGTATTGTTGCTGCAACACAGACAGTAACACTTATTTACACTTCTTTGGCACTTCATAAAGAAGTATCAGTATCATCTCTGCTCGAGGAAATTCATGGGGTTATGTGCTATAATAGGCTAATGGGGATTTGGGCTCCTTATAGGCAAGAGGCCAGGGAAAAGCAGATGTGTGTATGTGACTTGATCCTTTCTCCAGCCACCCTGAAATTCTTCTGTGTTCTGTTCTTAATAGATACTTCTCTATCTCTTGGATTGATATCTTTTTTTAATAAAGTTAAACAAAAGATGATGCAGGTTAGATGGGATTGATATCCTAGATATTAAAAGGGACTTAAAAAAAGGCCAGATATGCCCATAACTGAACAATGGTAGGCAATAACACATGAATTTGATTGACTGCCATGCAGGAGTGGGGTAAAGAAAGTTCTTTCAGGCAGGAGAAGAACTTCTCAAAACAACATAGTGGATAGATGTATAGATATTGGAATGATCTGATGGACAAAAATACGGTATTAAAGACCTGCAGGTCAAGTAGGAAAGTCTGGAAACTATGATGCCTCCATGTTTGCTTTCTAATTATTCTCTGGGAACTTGTGTTGATGCCATGGGAAACAAGTATGGGAAGTAAATATTCTGGATAGAGTTTCTAACTATCTCATCAGAAACACCTAAGTCACCTAGGACTAATGAAAGTTACTTGAAAATGTCGTGTAATGTGGCTAGAGTTTTGGCTTCCTAAGGGTAAGAATGTTAGCTTGCCAATTGCAGTTTATATTGTACTTAAACATCTGTGGTATTTGTGCTTTATGTTTGTTATAATTTGTCATTAGTGCTATAGAAGTTGTTGCAAGTAGAGCAATAATTCAGGTAATGTGACTATTTTCTAAAATTCCTTAATACTGTATAACTGACAGAGTAGAGAAAGCCATGACGCTCTGATTTGTTCATACCTTTGTCTTAATTTTGCATTTAGTATTCTTGAACATCCATATATAAGCAGCATTTGGCCATCAATGAACTGCAATCTCCACTCCAAAATATGTGATGTGCTTTGCTTCTAAATCGTCATTTTTGTCTTGGCTTAGTCAGAATTTCCCATATTTTTGGAAATATTAATTGCCATATTGTGCTAAATTGTAGTCTTAAATGACAAGAAAATGAGCAAAGTTGCCATATGTAATTTGAAGTAGAAAGACAAAAAGTAACTTGCCTGTCTTTGTCCCATTTTCTGGAAATTATAGTGTCTGGATGGCATCCTGAAATACGTATTTCTGAAATTGCCTTTTCCTTAAATTGCCTCGAAATTATAGTCTTATATAAATAGTGATTTTGTTAAAGTTCCCCAACACAAAACAAACAAACAAAGAAAACCCATCCCAGAATCTTGAAAACAAAGTAAAATGAATGCAAGGAAGATCAAATGCAAACAGATGAGAACTCTATAGCACTCTTTAATACCATAGTGTTGAACTTTCTGCATTAAAATTGTAACTGAGTAGTTCTTTGCAATAATTTCCCTTAGAGACTGACCGTAGATTAAATTCAACAGTAATAAAATAGCCATATTATAAACCATAGATTAAATTCAACAATAAAAAAGAGCCATAATTTAATGCACATTTAAAAAAAACATGCCATAAACTGTTTAATAGTTAAATATACTTACTACAAACACACTTAGTAATAGTAAAATTTTATAATTCAGTAATGACTAATGAAAATGCGGTAAACCACTTGGGATTTAGTGTGTGTGTATATAGATATATTTCTTTTTCACGTGGTCTACTTGATAAAGACATTTACAATGCATTTGCTCTGACTGCCAGGGCCTGTTAAAATATTTAATATTCTAACGTGCCACCTCTCCTGCTCTTTTCGAGAAATGGTTTCTGAATAACAGCAATATACAAACACTCTTGGAAAGTGCCAGAACATCATGGGCAGTGAATAGCTCATCACAGAATGGGCCAGGGCCGTCCCAGAGCACAGGGCACAGGATTGTGGTCAGATGGTTCTGGAATATCTCCAGTGAGGGAGACTCCACAACCTCTCCAGGCAACCTGTTCCAGTGCACAGTGACTTACATTTATTTATTTCATATGGTCTTTAAGATCCCTTCCAACCCAAACCATTCTATAATTCTATGAGTATTCTATTGTTGATATTAAGCTAACATTTAACACATTTCATCAATATTTATCTTCTAAAAGGATTAAACATATGTGAATTTTGCGAAGTGTTCACTGGTTTTTGAAAAGTAAAAATTTAGGAGGAGCTCCTTTTCAGTGTAAGTAGTAAGAAGTTTTCATGATTATTTTACCATTGCTTCTTATCTAACTCTTCCCTCTAAAAGGAAGGAAGTAGTTGAGAAACCCATGATAATATTTTTCTGAGTTGTGGTTCAGTTCATTGTAAACATAGCCTCTTATTTTGAGTTATGGGATATTCTAACATTTACTTTCCAAGGGCTGGAGCAATGTCTGAAATATCTGATGTAGGTCAAAATGTGAGGGAAGCAATGTGTGTGTTTCTCTTCTCTGACTTTGAAAGAACAGTGAGTGGTAAGAGGAAAGTCTGCTTTTCCAAGTTCACCTTTCTGCATATACTCAAGTTTGTGTCTCACTGCCAAAACCAGGGCCATTTGTAAAGAGAGTACCAGAGGTGAAGGGTAAGGCCATGGACATGAGATTTTTCTTGTTCAGAGTAAGCAGCATCAAATCATTTGCATATAAAATCCATTTGGTGCCTTATTCATTAAGACTAACAGAGAGTTATCCAGCTAGTTCCAAGTGATGGCTGTAGGTCACTTTATTCTTGTATAGAAGAACGAAATAGAATCCAGAATTTATTAGAAAAGTCTTATTTTATTTCTTACCCTTTTTCCCCTCTTAATTATATAACTATATGATAAGTGACACCTCATTGAAAGCTTATTTTGTCCTGGAGTGCAATGGATTTTGTGATTTGAAATATTATTACTTCAAAGAGTATATAAGAACTCTATAATATTAATTATTCTTGATCTTGCAGGGAAGAAGGATTTGAATAGCATGAGGGGTCTGGAAATGGAAAATTTGCTTATGAAGTTAGAATATTTTACTTTTTTCTTTTGGTGAGATCAGCCTAGATTAAAAAAAAAAAGTATTGCTGGGCTAGGCCTTTTTCATGAATTATAGGAGGAGGAGATAAATTGATCTACAGAAAAAACATTGTCTCGAGACGTCGTTATATGTACTTACAAGAAAAAAACAAATCATTTCCCCACATTATTAAAAAGTTCTAACTGGAAACATAAATCCTGGTACCTTTTACCCTTTTAGGTTATCATTATCTTAAGAGGTATGCTGATAATTCTTTATATCTGAAGTTACTCATGGCTGGAAGGATCTTGGCAGTGTGAGAAGTGAAAGTGTCCAATTTTTGCATTAGAACCAAAGATCTGAGAGGTCTGTTCAAATACTGCAGTATTAATGGATAGCACTGGGACAATGTAGTCCAGAGTACAATGTCAATGCAGTCAGGAAGTAGTCCTTAACAGTAAGAGGGATAAATTTGCATTTATGGATTAAAAGTTTATGTATTTCACATATTTCACTTCAGCAAAATAAAGATGATATCTCAGGTTAAAAATGCAATAATGATTAGCAATTGAGCCTGTTCTCTGAAGATCACAAAGCAGTCATTAACACTGCTGACAGTGCCTCTTGTTCATTAAATATGTCATCTGAGCTCAACTATTGCATCTAAGTCTTAGCACTTCTGTGGAAGGATGATGCTGTTTCTGAATCTTTCAAACATGCTGGAACACCCAAAACACGACACTGGCTGGTGTATTGTAGGTGCTGCTTGTGAGGTCACTCGCTTTCCTTGCTGCTGACCATGTCTGTTGTGGATGGTCAGAAGATGTGGTTGTTCTTGGGCATTTCTGTGTCAAAGGTGTGGATGCCAAGCAGGCCTAAATCAAGACCTAAGTCTTGACCACATCCAAGTGTGAATTGGGCTTTCAGGTATCAGTCACTCACTACTCTGGACCAGTTACCAGCCTCAGCTGTTCTTGGGTTATTGCTCGTGGAATCACCACTCTTGAGCTGAAAATCTGCAGTTTCAGTGCATCACTTCCAAAATGTTATGAATTACAGCCAGTTACATCTATTGACTGTAGTTAAGCACATACCTTGACTTATTTTCTCATTGCTGGAAGTGTACTGTAAGAGTAGGATGTGTCGCATGACTTTCAAGAGGAAGCGTAAAACCCTGTGTGTGAATCTGTGCTGAGCTCACTGTTACTACAGTGTTATTATAGAGTATCTGCAAAAGCTGTTTGAGCTTCACTTGCAATGTGTCCCAGATAACCAGATTTTGTTATGTTAAATAGTATTCCAATATTCAAAACCCCTATAGCATCAAACCGGTGTGGAGGCAGGAAAGTAGAATAAAACCAGGAGCCCGTTGTGCAAGATCAGGAACTTGGGACAAAGGGATCAGAGGCAGGAATCAGTGATGGAGGACAGCAGCAGCAAGACCACTGGCTAGAAAGGGAACAGCATGAGGAGTAAAGGCTAGGACAGAGGTGAGCAGTAGTCCTGGGAGCTATTCTGCCTCATCCAAAAGCTGGGGCAAGTCATCAGTCAGGGCCCAGGGATACTCTGCTAAAGCAGACCATTAGTCTTGCTGTATCGTGAGCCTCTTGTAGACACAGCACTGGAAACCTGGGCAAAATCCCAGGCCTGTTTATGACCAGCTGTAGATCAGACAGGTGACAGCTCTTCCCAGATGCTGTGGAAGTGGTGTGTTAATTTGCAAGGACAAAATATGAGGTAAGGGTCATAAATATCTGTATTATATAATATGCTATAACTGTATAGTTGACAAGCCTTGGTCTGGGCCAGAACAAGATAAAACTGTGTCAGGAAGGAACCAGTTGAATATAATGATATTGTCTGTTAGTGGCCTTCCCTGAGAATTTGGTATTAAAAACAGCTAAAGGAAAGTCCAGCTGTACTTAGGTTTGTTTTCCCCTGTTTCTCTTTATTTGCTTCACTTTTAATTGAAAGGAAAGATTTAACAATTAGTGGCAGCAGCAGAACTGCAGAAACTTCTGCCTTCACCATGGAAGGTTAAATGAACTGTTATAGGAAGGTTTCCATGTGATCAAATCACTTGTCTAGAAAGCTGTCGATCTAGGTTAGTGTTATATGACAGTTTTCCTCAGGTGAGAAGCTTGAAGGTGTGCCCTTCCTTAAGGGACATACCAGTAAGAACAATAAAATTAGGCATATATATATTCCCCTGCTGTCAGCTCCTTAGCTTTCTTAAGCCTGCAAGACACAGAGCACAAGTCCATACACATTGCTAAGCTTCAACAAAAGGTTGTTTGTAAACTCTCTCTTACAAAGAAGCCTTTCATTAATTAAAAAAAACCCCAGATCTGGCGATCTTACTGTAAACTTGTATTCATTTACATACATGTATTGTATTTAAAGAGAAAGCAAGAAATTACCATGGTCAGAAACATGAGAAAAATTATTTTTTTAATGCATTTGTCAATAACTTCTATTTTGAACTTGCAGAAAATCTGAGGAGATAAAAAGAAAGTGAAAGAAAATGGTTCAGTTTTCAGAGGATAATTGAGGGAGAGGCTGGGAAATAAGTGCTAATAGCAGGCCATCCAAAGGTCAGTGAGCTTGATGAATTGAATACTTTTGTATTGGAACAAACCATAGAACTTGTACGTAACCTACTAGGAGCCTTCCACCATTTGTCCTTGTAAATGGGAGCTGTGTCTTTGGAGTCCTGCCAGAGTGGAACTGCTCATTCATTATGACCACTTAAAGCAAATGATCATGGCCCTATGGCACATAAAATAATGAGTGTAGCTCCCATTTCTCAGATATGAGGCATATATTATGCTTCACATATGGTCCAATGTGTGCCGGCTTTTGGAAAAGGTACAAAAATTACTACAATGAGGAAAGCTCATAAGGAAGCAATTCAGTGAATAGGAAATTTTGTAATTGGAACCATAATCAGTGACTAACGCAGAGCAATATGTATGCTAATAATATAGGAGAGGATTAAAAGACAAAACTAAATTTAATCGAAACCCAGCAAACACGCTCATGTGAATAATTTCAGATATATTCTTAATCCTATTAGTTTCATTTTTTCCCGCCACCGAAAATCAAGTGTTTAAGTAGTATCTTCCATTTAAATTAAAACAGACTTCCCTAACTAGTAAGAACTTCACCTCATGTTATTCCTGATATACATTATGGAAGTGTTCTGCATGAAAGGCCTGGCGACAAATGGCACAATAAACCAGCTGTGTTAATGAGATGGCGTAAAAAGAACACAGATAACAGGTAAATCCCATGCCCCTTAAGTTGCTGGGGTTCCTGTGTGCCTGCAGCACTGGGTGGACCCAGCCTGGACTTTCCCTGTGTGCTGTTCAGGTGCTGTGCATGGAGAGCTGCCTGCTCCCGCACATCCCGTGCTGCCTTTCCTCCTGTGCTCAGGCAGAGCCGTGCATCTGCTCCTGGCAGGGATAAACACCCACCAGGGCAAGCACAGGCAGGCACGGGCTCTCTCCTGCCCAAGATCCCTCCTTCACTACTTCCATGAGGCTCCCAACACAGAGAGTATAATATTTGTGAGAATCCATCCAAATACTTTGCTGCGGTGTAATTCACTGCTCTTTTTTTATTGTGAATGTTTTATCATTCCATCGCACTTGATGCTGAAACAACTGAAACAGCTGTAAAATTGCATTGCCATTTTCTTTTCAAGGTATTTGAAGGTCACTTCTGTAATTGTCAGGGAATTGGTAATTATTTGGATTTGAATGAATACTTATGAATACTTGCATGTTGCAAAATACTTAGAACCTAGTAATTTTTGTATTAACCATTCTTTTGTATGTTCTTGTAAGTTGTGAAGCCTGTAATATATTAGATGGAGTTTTTAGATATTTTTATTTCATGCATTCATGTTTGGGGTTTTTTCTGTGATATAAATAGAAATAAAAACTCCAGAAAGGTATATGTGATGCTGGAAATCCCTGGGTTCTGGTACTTATCGATCCACAGGAGATGGTTGCATCTGATTAGAAGAGCAGCTGAATGGAGAAGGGAAGCTGTATGGAAACAGCTGTCTTTTCTCATTAAGATTTTCAAGATTTAAAAAAAAAAAAAAAAGGACTTTTAGTACAAGGGTCAAAGCACCACAGGTGAGAGCTGTGACTGGGCAAGAGTTCACCATGAAATTTGTTTATTTTCTGCCCACGGAAAGGTTATTGTTATTGGGAGTTGGATATTATTCTTCCATGTCATACACAGGTCAGTGCCATTAGCAGTGAGCAGGAGGGGAAATGCCTTGCCTTCATCCTCAGACTCTAAATACAGATTTATTTTTTACATTTTTTCCTTTCAGGTATAAAACCCCAGCATATTCTAAATACTGCCTACATTTAATCTAATTTGCATTTGAAACAATTCAAGAGAAAAAATATTCCGCTTATCATGTTATTATCATTTGCTACACAATGCACTGTCTCATTTATGTGGCAATCTTACATACAAGAAAAGGAAATCCTTTAAACTCTTGATTTGAAAGTGGTCCTTTTCCCTTAGCTCTCTTTCAGAATTCCAAACCTAAAGGCCCTTTCAGACATGAATTTATTTTTTACTGTTTCAGTAGCAAGCTGTTCTTTGAGGAATTGTTAGTGTTTTGTGATGTTTAGAAAAAACCCGTGTCAGGCAGACCAATGTTAGTACTTGAGAGATTTTCTCCTTTCCAAGTCCATGCAAGAGAGTTACTTCAGGATCAGACTCTTTTCTAAGTCCTGTGGAAAGAACTGTAAGGCTGGAGTGTCTTTGTGTACAAGACCACAAATTGTGTTCTGCAGTTAGACTTGAAGCATAGGGGGGGGGAGGGTTGTTTTCTTGGAGATTAATTATTCAAATTATTATATTAAAAAAGTGTTGAATTTCTGTATGGTTGACCCTGCAAAGGTTTTCTCATTCTAATGTGGGATCAGGAGCGCACAAGGGCAGAGTCCAGAACATCTTTTTTCTACTGTTTTGTTTTATTGCTACTGCTGATTATTTTCTTTATGGTATTGTAACAAAGGGTCAAGGAGATTCTCTGCTTATTTTTTGATAAAAATGAGTATTTTAGGAATCACCAGTTAGAAACTATTGAGGAAACCAGCAGAAATACAAACATTAAAACATTTTAAAGTCTGAAACCTGTTAAATGATATGACATCCAAGGTAGAAGGTATTTTTAATATTACTCACAAATAAAATAACAGCAGAAATATCTCCTTCCAAATTAAGTTTGTTAGAATAAAGTAATGAAAAGGTAGTCCAAGATATTAAATGATTCAAATTACCACTGGGAAAATATTTATATGAAATTTAATAGGCAGTGATTAGCTTTCTCTTTGTTTTGTGAATCTTTCTGTATATTTAAGAGAAAACTCTAATCTTGCTGGAGACTTCCATGAAATAGCCAAGGAGACCTAAAGCAGATTAATTATTTTCTATTAAGGTATTTGACATTTTTAGAGTTGTAGTATATAACTGAATTTGAACTGAATTTCTGTAGGATATTTCACCTCTCTGAAAATAGCTATAAATACTATCAATAAGAAAGCTATTTCTCCAGCTCTTATCATGTGCACGTCTTGTCAGCAGCATCAGTACATCACACTCCGTTTGAATTTCACCTGGTGCCCTGGGTGCTCGGTGGAGAGGAGCAATTGCCTCTCGAGTTCATGGAAGGTCAGTAGCTGAGATGCTGCCGTGCTGCAGCTGTGGCTGCAATTCCCGGCTCCAGGGGCAGTTGCCATGGCCTGGCTGCAGCTGCACAGCTTGGGAGAAGCCTCTCCAGAGCAGACAGCAGAGCTCTGCATCCCCTCTGTGCTGCTGTGGAAATGTGTGTGCCGCTTTGGACAC
>VWPU01001073.1:0-23477 GCA_013398955.1 Callaeas wilsoni | reverse complement strand
ATTATTATTATTATTATCATTCTGTTTGTAAAAAGAAAAGGCCTCTATCAGGAATATTTCAAATTTGTGTCTATTTTTCTAATTAAAGATTTGAGCCGATCCAAGCCCTCACTGAGGTTGCTCTCTGCCTTTCCATGCTGTTTTTCCATTGGGTTTTTGACCTCTGCTGCTGCATTTTGGGAAAAAAAGGTGCTTCCATAAATAGCAGGGAGAAAAAAGCCCGTCAGTGCAGGGGAGAGGTTGGTGATACCTCCTGAGCATCCCCAAATCCCAGGTGCGGGCTCATCCCAGGAGGAGGGTTTTGTCCTGGGGCAGAGCAGGGATCCCTGCTCCTTGCTGCTGGCTCTCCCTCCAAACACAGGACGTGGCTCTGGGTTTGTTCCGATGGGGCTGAGTCCTGGAGGAATCCGCCCCTCTCCTGTGGGGACCCCAAAGCCCAGCCCACAGCCCCCATCCCAGGATCCTGGTCCCCAGTGGGATGTGGATGTCCCACATGCCCTTGGCTTCACCCTCAGGAAATGGGATGAGAGACATTCCCATTCCCCATTTCCAGCCTGGCTCAGCCCCAGGGCTGGAGAGATCCAGGCACCAGCAGGCAGGCGGGACGGGGACCCCGCACAAAGGGGGGAATTTTAAATGGTAGAGGGATGCTGGCTCCCCTCTCCCGAGAACGGCCGGGGGCTGGATGGCACAGGAGGTGCTGCTGCAGCCAGGAATGTCCCTCCCATGGAAGAATCTCCCTCCTCTGGCGGTTAAAAATCAGTTACAATCACAAAATCCCAAAATCTCGTCCTTGCAGTGGATGGGGTGCGCCGAGCTTTGGTCTCCATTAACTGGGAGAAGGTGCCTGCGGGAACGGAGGGAGCGGGGCCAGGGCAGTTGTCACCGATGCTCAGGTGATTTAGGGACCATGGTCCTTTCCTTGCAGAGGGGGGGAAACTGAGGCAGGGAAGGGGGACAGCTGCAATCTGCTCTTTCCTTTTCTGATGGATTTTGTCCCCTTCAGCAGCCCTGGAGAGGGGGAATCTGCCCCCCAGCCATATTATGAAGGAGAGAGGGGTATCCTTGTCTTATTCCCTCATGCCCCTCAGCCCTTTGTCAACATGTGGACTGGAGCATTCTGGGGCTAAACCCCAGTTACTCCAGCAGAATCCAGTGTCCCAAGTGTCCCAGCAGAATTCAGTGTCCCAGGTATCCCAGCAGAATCCAGTGTCCCAGGTGTCCCAGCAGAATCCAGTGTCCCAGGTATCCCAGCAGAATCCAGTGTCCCAGGTATCCCAGCAGAATCCAGTGTCCCAGTTACCCCAGCAGAATCCAGTGTCCCAGGTATCCCAGCAGAATCCAGTGTCCCAGGTGTCCCAGCAGAATCCGAGCTCCCATGGGGTGTGGAGACCCTGTGGAGTTGGGGTGGGAAGCTGGGCAGGGGATGGGCGGTTGGTAGCAGAGATGGGATGTGGGAAGGGGCCTGAATAATAATAAACCCAAATTTGCCCTCAGACATGTCCCTATGATCTCACCCCCCGATAGCACCCAAGGGTGCTCGTGACCCTCGGGTGAACCCTTCCAGTGTGTGGGAGCCTAATCCCGAGCCAGGGCCACTCCAAGGGGTGCAGATGACCCCAGACACCCGGAAAAACCTTTTCTGGGGGGCACCCCAGCTCTGGCCAATAAGGACCTGAGGTTTCCTTTGGGAAGGGGCTGGCTGGGGACCCCTCTCGGGGAATGTCAGATCCTGCCGGGCAGCAGAGCCGAGCTCTCCCTGCACCGCTGGCCATGAATGATGCAGGAGGCCTTGATTAATACCCTTCAGGAAATCATCAATAATTGATGCCGAGCCTGGAAGCTCTGCAGAGGCACCGCTCCAGCCTTGGCCCTCTGCTCCCTCTGCTCCCTCTGCTCCCTGGCCAGCAGTGCCAGGGAGGTGGGAGGGATGGGACACACCCCGCAGCCACCCCACAGCCTCTGGGGCAGCCGCTCCCGGCTGGGATGGGCCTGGAGGGCAGGAGGAGTGGCACCCCGAACCCCAGGGACGGGGACACCCGCCTGGCCCCGTGTCAGCAGCATGCCAGGCCCGGCGCTGCCGTCCTCCCGCGCCCACCCCGAGAGCGGAAAACACGGCAGGGCCGATGCCTTTGGCACGGGCACCAAGCTGAGGTGCTCGGGACCTGGATCAGGACCAAGCCAGGGATTAAAGCGATGCTCAGGGACCGTCTGGGGATCAAGCCAGGGCCCAAAACAGGTTGCTCAGGGATTCAGTCAGAACCAAGACAGGGATTAACCAGGGCAACCATGGACCAGATCAGGACCAAGCTGGGAACCAACCCAGGGTCATCGGTGACTGGATTGGGACCAAATCAGGGGGCTTGGGGACCACCGGGGGCCAAACCAGGGCATTCGGGGACCAGACCAGGAGCAAGCTGGGAATCAAGCCAGGGTACTCAGGGACTGGATCAGGATCAAACCAGGGATTAAGCCAGGATGATCAGGTACCAGCTCAGGACCAAGCCAAGGACCAAGCCACGGTGCTCAGGGACTGGATCAGGACCAGGGCAGGGACAAAGCCAGGGTGCTCAGGGACACAAACAGAACCAAGGCAGAATACCCGGGGATTCAATTAGGATCAAGCCAGGGATGAAGACAGGATGATCAGGGACTGTCCTGGGCCCAAGCCAGTGTCCTGGCACCTGTGTCCTGACGGGATGGGGCAGGAGCAGTGCGGGTGCCCAGGCTGGGCCACACACCCGACACTGCATCCCCCGGGAGGATGCTCCGGGTGATCCCGGCCAGGAGCTGCCAGGGGCAGGGGCTTCAGCCGTGGGGACAGAGGGGTCTGGGGTCGGGGGGGCCGGGGGGCTGCCATGGCAGCCGGGCCCGCCGTGTTCGTGGGGAGACAGGCAGAGGGAGCTGTGCGGGAGGAACCGGCAGCGAGACAGCCCCGGCTCCGGCTGCAGGGGAGGAGGCGGCTGCCGGCGCTCGCCCTCCGCCTTCCTCCATCCCTGCATCCCTCCCTCCCTCCCTCGCCATGCTGAGCCCCCGCTGAGCCCCCAGCGCCCCGGGGACCCGCCATCCCCAGGGTGCCCAGAACCGCCACCCTCCCAGCACCCCGCCGAGGCCTTCAGCCTCTGCTTCCTTCCTTCCTCCTCCTCCTCCTCCGCCTCCTCCTCCTCCCCCCACCCCGCAGCCACCACCCTCCCTCCCTCCTTCCCCAGGGCCTGCCTGGCATGGAGGTGCTGGCCGCAGGGAGCCGGATGCTTCCCGCGGGCTGCATCCCTCCTGCCCCGCATCCCTGTGCCCGCATCCCTCGTGCCCCGCATCCCCCCGCCCCGGCACAGCCCTGAGCCGCTCGGCAGCCGCCTCCTTTGTGCGGCGGAGCGGCTGTGCGGGCTCCCACCCCGCACCCCCCGGCTCGGGGGTGGCCCGCGGGCGAGCGGGAGAGATGCTGCCCTCGCCGGAGGAGCCCAGCGCGGGAGGTCGGCGGCCAGCAGCAGGTATGGGGCGAAAGGGGACGGGATGGAGCGGGGATGGTGCCCTGGGAGGTGGTGGCTTGTCCCCAGGATGCTCCTCACCCAGGGCCCCCGGGAGCACGGGGACGCAGTGGGGACAAAGCCGCTGCCAGGATGTGAGGACGGACCCGCCGCTCCTTGCTCCAGGAGCTGGGGGGCAAAAAATGCATCCGGATTTTCATGCCCACCTCCCCCGAGCCCCCTGTGCCTCAGCCCCAGCCGTCCTCGCCCACCGCGGTGCTCCCACCCCGCTTCTTCCCACCCCGCTGGAGCACCGGGGAAGGATGGGGACCAGCGGCGCGGGCAGCATCCTCCACCCCGGCATCAACCTCCATCCCGGCAGCATCCTCCACCACCTCTCTTCTCCATCCCCTCCTTCCCTCTTCAACCAGGCAGGGGAGCTGCCTGCTGGTAATATTTTTTGGGGGGGTGGGTGGGCAGAAAAAGCGTTAAACAATGCGAAGAAAGGCTCCATGATGAATCGCAGGTAGCGGCGCTGGAGCAGCCCAGGGATGCTGCAATCCCGGCGGTCCGGGAGCGTTTCCCGGCTCCGGATGCCTGTGGGTTTTATTAGCGTGGCCGCCGTAGTAATGACTCCACTAATAATTCCCTTAAATCCTGGTTGTTGCCGTGGAGATGGGAGCGGGGAGAGGTTTTGCGGCCGGGGTAGGACCTGCCCAGCACAAGGAGCGGGCTCTGTGTGCTTCCCGATCCACCTGGGCCGGATCCTGCCTCGGATTTTGGCCGGGAAATTCGGGCTGAGGCTGCTCGAGTGCCCCGGGAGACGCGGGCAGGGATCCAGGCCTGAGGCACCACGGCACGATTCCCCATCCCTGCGCTGGAAAAGCGCTTTCTCATCCCCCCGGCAGCAGCCGAAGTTGCCGGACGTGCTTTGTGCTCTCCGGGGTTCGGGTTCCGGCCGGGCCGAGCCGGTGTTCGCCCGGCTGGGGTTAATGTGAGAGGGTGTGTTTGGTAACGACCCCAAAACGCAGCCAGGCAGGTCACAAACCCTCCCGGCTCATCTTATTTTTATTTCTTGCGTGGATTTCTTGCCTTTGCTGGTTTTTCCCTTAAAAAATGGTTTCCCAACCTCGTGGCCCGGTTGTCCCTCCAGGGGGACGCTCAGCCGCCAGGGATGCTGCCCTGGGGACCAGCAGGGGTGGATGGAGGTTCCGTGGCAGTTCAGTGCTCACCAGCTGGTGGTTTTGGGATGCAGGAGGGCTCTAAGGGCTTTTAGGGTGGTGGGGAGAGCCTTTTGTGGGATATTGCAGAGGGATGAGCAAGGGATACTCCCACCCATGGGTGCCCTCGGTGTTCTGGGGTAAAAGCATTGCAGTTTTCATTTTTGAATGACAAATGAGTGAAAAATGAAAATATTGTGCCCTGAGGTGTGTTCGTGCCCCCCAGGCTGGAGGGGACCTTGGCAGCCTCCTGGGTTGGATTTTCACCGGCTTATCCCGTTTCACAAGGGGGGGTTTCCCCCACTGATGTCTTGGAGGATTTTGTGAGTGGGGGATGAACCAGGTCCCCCAGCATGGGGGGCCCAGGGATGGATGAGAACTCCTGGGGATGAGTCCCATTCCAGGCTGCACGGGCTGATTCAGCAGGAGTGGGTCACCCTTTGCTTGGAGAAGGTGGATCCCGGCACCTGGTCCCGGTGTCAGACACAGGGATGATCCCGGGCCTTGGAGACCCCTGATGCTGCAGGAGCTCAGTGGGTGGTGGTTGGGCAAGAGAGCACAAGCGTCACCTCTGGCACCTTCTGTGACAAGCTCAGGGTGGATGGAGAGCGATTTCCATGGGTTCTCCACCTTCCTGACGGCTGTGTTCCCCCAAGATGGTTGCGAACCTTCCCAAGGAGTGGGAGACCTTCCCAGCCATTATGGATCTTCCCAAGGGTTCGTAGAACCACAGAACCATTCAGGTTGGAGAAGACCTCTAAGATCATTGAGTCCAGGAGCTGTGGAACTTCCCGAGGGCTGTGGAGCTTCCCAAAAGCTCTGGGTCTTCACATGGAGCTTCCCAATGGTTCTGGAGCTTCCCAATGGTTCAGGAGCTTCTTTTAGGGTTCTGCACATTCCCAGGGATCTGCACATTCCCAGGAGTTGTGCACATTCCCAGGGGCTCTGCACCTTCTTTAGAGCCATGTGCCCTCCCAAGGGATGCGCGTGGGAGGGAGGAACGCGGGAGGGTGGGATGGAAGCACAGCGGGGACCAAGAAGAAGGACCAAGGAGGGATTTTTGGGGACCCCCATCCCTGTACCACTGACCCCCATCTCTTCCAGTGCCTGGCACCGCTCGATGCTGACACCCCCCCGAGGATTGCCGGATCCCCCCGAGGATTGCCGGATCCCCCTGAGGATTGCCGGATCCCCCCGAGGGTTGCCGGATCCCCCCTTCCGTCCCGGGCTGTCCCCACGCCATGCGCCAGCGGAGCCGCCACCCCTCTGCCGGGGGCTCCCCGGCGTCCCCCACGCGTCCCCGGAGCCTCCGCGCCGCGCCATGAGCGGGGCCCTGCGCGTCCCCCGCGCCGGGGAGCAGAGCTGAGGGATGGCCTCGCTGGACCTGCCGTACCGGTGTCCGCGCTGCGGGGAGCACAAGCGCTTCCGCAGCCTGTCCTCGCTGCGCGCGCACCTGGAGTACAACCACACCTATGAGACCCTCTACGTGCTCTCCAAGACCAACAGCATCTGCGATGCCGCCGTGTTCCCGCTGGCCGCCGACGGCGCCCTGCTGACCCCGGCCGCCCGCAGGGACTACTTTGAGAGCACCTCCTTCCAGGGCAAGGACCAGCGCTTCTCCTGCGACCTGGTCCCCGCCGAGGAGCTGGAGCCGGCCCCGTCCTCGTCGCCCTCGCCCCGCTATGTCCACGAGATCGAGATCCCGCTGACCGAGATCTTCACCCGGGGCAAGGCCGTGGCGCCCGCGCCCGCCCCGCCGGCCACCATGGACGCGGCCTACGAGGAGGGCCTGGCCCGCCTGAAGATCCGCGCCTTCGAGAAGCTGGAGGTGGACAAGCGGCTGGAGAAGCTGACGGAGGAGGTGGAGCAGAAGATCGCCTCGCAGGTGGGCCGGCTCCAGGTGGAGCTGGACCGCAAGAGCTCGGAGCTGGAGAAGGCCAAGCAGGAGAGCCTGCGGCTGAGCCGGGAGAAGCAGGAGCTGGAGGACCGGGCGTCGGAGCTGTCCCGCCAGGTGGACGTCAGCGTGGAGATGCTGGCGTCCCTCAAGCAGGACCTGGTGCAGAAGGAGCAGGAGCTCACCCGCAAGCAGCAGTGAGTCCTTTGTCCCTGTCCCAGCCGCAGGGTGGGGGGAACGGGGTGCCTGGCAGCGAGTCCTGGAGAAGCCGTGGCTGCCCCATCCCTGGAGGGTTCGAGGACAGGCTGGACAGGACTCGGAGCATGCTGGGATAGTGGAAGGTGTCCCTGCCCATGGCGGGGGGTAGAAGGAGGTGAGCTTTAAGGTCCCTTCCAATCCAGGCCATTCCGTAAGTCTGGAGGAGCCCAACACCACCCCCAAACCCTCGGGGCCAGGGCTCAGGCACAGCCCCGTGGTGATGCCCCTCGGCACCCTCCCTCATCAGGTTCTGCATCTTCTCCCACCCACTCAGTGTGCACACAGACCTGGGCCCCTCCATGGCCGGGTCGTGACAAGCCAGACCCTGTCCCAGAGCCACCAGTGCTCCCAGAACATGGCCAGGCTGGGGATCACCGAGTCACAGACTGGTTGGGGACATTGGGGTTTTGGGGACATTGGGGGCATTTGGGGCTTGGGGGCCTTTGGGGGTTTTGGGGACTTTGGGGTCACAGGGGACATTTGGGGACCTTTGGAGACATTTGGAGACATTGGGGACATTTGGGGTGTTGGGGACATTTGGGGTGTTGGGGACATTGAGGACATTGGGGTTTTGGGGACATTGGGGACATCAAAAGAACCTTAAATCCCACCTCATTCCCACCCCCAGATGCTCGTGGCCACCCTGCTGTCCTGCCAAGGGATGGGGTGGGGGCCAGGTTGCTGCAGTCCATCTCTAGTCCCAAAGGATGCTCCCCCAAACTGAGGCTGGGCCATCCCCTTTGACTCCACAGCTGAATTGTCCACCCTGTTCTATCTGAACATCCCATCAACCTGTCCCATGCTCGTAAACGTGAGAGGGGCCACCTTGGCAGTGCCAAATTCCAGGTTTTTCTCCCAGAGGGGGAGTGGGGCAGCCCAAGCAGTATCACCTCCATTTGCTGTTAAGTGACACTGCCATCCTCATTTCCATCCCATATTCCCCACTCAGTACCCCCCGCCCAGCCCAGCGCTGCTCCTGAGTGTCCCTCCAGTCCAGCACTGGGTCCTTTTGCCCGCTGGTGCTGCCCAAGCAAACCAGACCTTGCTCCTCAGGAGTTACAGCAAATCTGGAGGGGCCCAGCAAGGCAGTGAGGAGTTAGTGGGGGACAGCCATGGCTGTGCTGGGCTGGGAGCACTGCTGGCATTCCTCAAGGAATTGTCTTGATTCCCATCATCCTCTGCACGTTTGTGAATGACTTTGACTCCAAGATAACCACCTGGCTCAGAAACAGGGCTCCCAGGATGGGGGGAGGTCCTGGGTGAGCAGCGGGGTGACCCTGGGGCTGGATAAGGACAGCACCGCCAGGTTTGGGGCATGTTTGTGGGACAGGCAATGAGGGGTTTGGGGGCTGCCATCAGCTGCCTCATGGGCATTGACCAGCAGCATCTTGGGGATGTGTGGTGATGGAATTAAGGACACCAGCATGGATGAGTCTGGAGCAGGGCCTGGGGACAGCTAGACAGGGTAAACAGAGGGTCAAATGTCTCTTGGTGGAGCCTGGACAACGTTACTGCCTAAAACCCTGGCTTTATGCCCCATAACTACCTCCTGGACCTCCTCTTCCCCAGAGAAATCCTCCTGCCCCTCGACTGTCCCTGTCAGTCCCCGAACTCCTCCACCCCAAGGGACAAAATCCCTTGTGAGGTTGCAGGGAGAGCATGGGAAGCGCTGGTGGTGAGAGGAGGTTTTCTCCTGGACATGGGGAAGTCATCAGAAATCATTTTAATTGGCAAAGCCTTCCCTGAAATCGTTGTGGGGACATTTCCCAACCCTGCCAGCTCCAAGACACCATGAAGCCGTTGTCCTCCTGGGAGACCTTTGGCTCCTGGGCTCCGTTTCCTTTGCCAGGGGTGTTTTTCCACCCAGTCCATGGGAATGAGAGAGACGCAGGCGATAACCATCAGCATCACCTTACAGCTGCAGCCCAGCTCCACATTTGCCTTCCAAATCCCATGGGGCCCCTTCCAGGAGCCTTCCCAGAGCATCCCTGGAGCTCCCAGGCTCAGCCTGCAAGTGGCAGGTTGGGGAGAAATTAATTGATAATTAATTGGTAATTAATTGGTAATAGATAGCCAGCAGTGGGAATTATGTCACTAAGGGCTGCCCCCTCCTTTTCCTTTGTGCTTCTGAGCAGATCATTGTGTCCAGGTGTCCAAGGTCAGGTGTGCACGATCAGGTTTGGTGTCCAGGTGTGCAGGGTCAGGGGTCTGAGGTCAGCTGTGCGTGATCAGGTGTCCAAGGTCAGGTGTGTGTGCTTGGGTTTCTGCGGTCAGGTTTGTGTGTCCAGGTGTGCGTGGGCCCACGGCCGAGGTCAGGTGTGCCCCAGACAGGTGTGCAAAGCTGTGTTTGTGCATCTTCAGGGGTTCTTGGACGCTGAGGGCAGTTGTGAGCAGTTGCGTGTGTGTGCTCCATCAGCCGTGCAGGCGTGGGCAGCTGTACCTGTGCCTGGGGTGTGCGCACCTGGGGCTCGTGGAGTCATGGAATGGTTGGCTTGGAAGGGGCCTCAAATCCCATCCAGGGCCACCCCCTGCCATGGCAGGGACACCTCCCACTGTCCCAGGCTGCTCCAAGCCCCAGTGTCCAACCTGGCCTGGGACACTGCCAGGGATCCAGGGGCAGCCCCAGCTGCTCTGGGCACCCTGGGCCAGGGCCTGCCCACCCTCCCGATGCTGCCTGTCCGTGTGTGCCCGGCTGTGTGCGGGATTTGTGTTCTCCTGGGGGCTGTGGGGCTCTCAGGTGTGCAGGACGGGGGTCTGTGCGTGTGTGTGTACCTGGGGCACACCTGGGCGTTCACGTGGCACGTCCGTGTGCCGGGGTGTGGTGGCCACCCGTGTTTTGGGACGTGTGGCCTCACTGGGGTGTCCGTGCCTGTGTCCCCATGTGCTTCCCTGGGTTCTCGGGCGCGGATGAGGACAGCGGGTGTTTGTGCTGGGGTGGAGTGGGGTCAGCTCGGGTCACTGAGCCGCTGTCACACTGCACCTGGGGCTGGCCGCATTCTGGGAGGAAACGGCCCTTCCGCAGGCTCAGAGCTGCAGAGCACCCGCTAATTAATGTGTTAATGAGGCAGCCGGGGCCCTGCGACCACTGGGCTGTGCAGGGATTGGGGCTGAGCAGGGTTTAAGGGTGCCAGGCTGCCCCTGAGGTCTTTCCTAAGTCTGTCCTGAGTGAGGCAGGATGCCACTGCCATCCTCCTCCCTTGCCCTGCCACACCATCATCCTCCTCTTCCCTCTGCCCCATCGTGCTCGGGAGCCTGATTCCAGTCCTGGGAGCGATGGATGAGGTGCTGGGGATGTCACCTCACCCCTAAAACAAGGTGGCAACATCCCCTCTGCATGCTGGGAGCATCCCTTCATCCCTGTCCCGCCCCGGTCCATCCCAGGGGCCACCTGGGCTGGCACAGACCCGGATCAGGCTGAGGATGGAGCAACCCGGGCGTGCACAATCATCCCTGACCCGGTCCCGGCTGGGACACAGGGATGGAGGTGCTGAGCGGGGATGGGTGGGAAGCACCGGGGTGTCACCGCGCTCCCTCCGCCAGGGAGGTGCTGCAGATCGACCAGTTCCTGAAGGAGACGGCGGCGCGCGAGGCCAACGCCAAGGTGCGGCTGCAGCACTTCATCGAGGAGCTGCTGGACCGCGCCGACCGCGCCGAGAAGCAGCTCCAGATCATCAGCAGCAGCTGCGGCACCACCCCCAACGGCAGCCTGGGACGCTGCGGCACCCCGGCCACCAAGGCCATCGCCCGACCGGTACCTCTGCGGGCACAGGCACGGGCACAGCTTCGGGAACGCGCCCGCGGCTTCGGGAATTCACCCTCAGCTTCGGGAATGCGCCCCTGGCTTCGGGAATGTGCCCCGGGTCCCCTCTGCCAGGGGCTGAGCGGGGCGGTGTAGGGACCCCATCTCCTTCCCATGGGAAATGGATAAGCCTGGGTGGGGGATCCCAGGTTGTTTCTCAGTGGGTCGGTGTTTCCGTGGCGCTGGGCGATGCTGGAGATGCTGTTCCGCATCCTGCTGGGTGGGGCTGTGCCCCCAAAATGCAGCTGGCACTGATGGGTTAGCGGGGTCCCCTCCCTGGGCTGCACCCCACACACGCCGGGTTGTGCCACCTTGGCTCCTCTTGTCCCCTGTCCCTGCAGAGAGAGCGGCACCCGGGGCCGGGGGTGGCCGTGCACGGTCCCTATGGCGTGTCCAACCAGCGCTCCTCCTCCAGCACCGGGTGAGTGCCCGTCCCTGCGCCTCGCTGGGATTTTAGCGGGAGGATGGGAAGGGGATGCACACCCCGGCGAGCCCTGAGGTCGGACGTGCCTGTCCCCAGGGCCTCGAGCCGGGCCAAGGCCGTGTCGCAGAGCTCAGGGTGCTACGACAGCGACAGCGCGGAGCCGTGTCCCACGGACGACACGGCCGACGGACACCCCTACGCGGCCCGGGACGGCGCGCGGGGCTCGGGGCTGCGCCGCCAGGCCATCCAGAACTGGCACCGCCGGCCCTACCGCAACAGCACCGAGGGCGAGGAGGGCGACGTGTCCGACGTGGGCTCCCGCACCACCGAGTCGGAGGCCGAGGGCTGGGAGCCGGACGCACCGGGATCTGCCGCGTCCCGACCCCCCGGCAGCTGCCGCCTGACAGGTGAGAGCACAGCGGGTTCTTCTGGGGGTGGGAGGGGGGGGAGGTCGGGAGGTGGAAGTTGGGGAACAGGGATGGAGCTTCCCTTACCCACTGTTCTCCCCGTGCCCCAGTGGCCACCGATGCTGGGTGTCCCACGGCCAGGCCCGAGGGGGCTGGGGGCAAGGTGTGCCGGCTGGAGCGTGGCAGCCTGGGCCACTCCAGCGAGGTCATCAGCCCCGAGATCCTCAAGATGCGGGCGGCTCTCTTCTGCATCTTCACCTACCTGGACACCAAGACCCTGCTGCGCGCGGCCGAGGTGTGCAAGGACTGGAAGTTCGTGGCGCGGCACCCAGCCGTGTGGACTCGGGTGCTGCTGGAGAACGCCAGGGTGTCCTCCAAGGTACTGGGGAGGGGCTGGCACTGCCTGGGGCGAGGCCTTTCTTCCAGAAGGGTAAAGCTGTGTGAGCATCTCCCCGGTGGTCAGGATGGTTGTGTCACTGCAGTCATGGGGGGACACAGGTGGGCACTTGCTGCGGTGCTGGAGGTGTTGCAGGAGCACAGGTGAATGCTCGAGGACAGGAGCTCACACCTGCACAGGTGCTCATGTGCTTTTGTGGTCACACTCACGGTTTTGTGGTCACACCCATGGATTTGTGGCACACGCTCTGCCACGGCCTCGTGTGTGCATCTTCACACGCTTCTGTCACGTGTGCGCAGCCAGGGGTGGGTGGTGTGGGATGTGCTGGGGTGTCCCCGTCAGTGACCGCCGCCCCTGTGCCCCAGTTCCTGGCCATGCTGTCCCAGTGGTGCACCCAGATGCATTCCCTCACCCTCCAAAACCTGAAGCCGCGCCAGCGGGGCAAGAAGGAGAGCAAGGAGGATTACATGAAGAGCACGCGGTGAGTCCNCCGTGTCCCTCCGTCCCCGTGTCCCTCCGTCCCCGTGTCCCTCCGTCCCCGTGTCCCTCCGTCTCCGTGTCCCTCCGTCCCCGTGTCCCTCTGTCCCCGTGTCCCTCTGTCCCCGTATCCCTTTGTCCCCGTGTCCCTTTGTCCCCGTGTCCCTCCGTCCCCATGTCCCTGTGTCCCCGTGTCCCTCCTCCCACAGCCGGAGCTGCTGCTCCTCAGGGCTGCTGCCGCTGCAGCTCCGTGAGCTCCAGCGTCGGTTTCCGTGTTGGACTCCAATGGCCGCCGGCTCCTGCTGTGGGTTTTGGGCGTCCTGGAGCCACGGATGCCCATGGGACGTGTTGCCCTCCCGGGGAGGCTGAGCATGGGCTCGTGTGCCTGATCCTGCTCTGTCCCGGCAGGGGCTGCCTGGAGGCAGGGCTGGAGTCGCTGCTGAAGGCGACGGGCAGCAACCTGCTGATCCTGCGCATCTCGCACTGCCCCAACGTGCTGACCGACCGCTCGCTCTGGCTGGCCAGCTGCTACTGCCGGGCCCTGCAGGCGGTCACCTACCGGTAAGGACGGCCACCACAGCCCCCCGGCCCGGCCGCGGCGCTGGGACAAGGCTGGGAGCACCCAGGGGGTGTGCTGGGCTCACCCCCATCTCCTGGCAGAGCACAGCCCACCTGTCCAGGTGCAAAGGACCCGCCTGTCTGTGGCCCCACCCCAGTGGCAGCCCCAGTGCCAGCTGTCCCTGCAACTCCTGTCCCCTTCCAGGTTGTTCCCATGCAGGTGTTTCACTTCCAGCTCCATTCCCATCATCCCATTGCTGATCTCATCCCAGCTGGAGGCATGACCGGAGTCTTGGCAAGGAGACGCCACTTTGTGTTAGAGAAGGGTGAGGAGGAGGTGCCCAGCAAGGTCCCACCTGGCTGTCACCCCCGATGAAGGATTCTAATGGAGAGAAGAGGCTCAGGGTCCCTCTCTCCTGGGAGGGTGGAACAGCTCTGCCATGGGAGAGCTGAGGTCCAACTTGGAGAGCTTGCCCAAGGTCAAGGACTCAAGACTCGTGATGATGTGGAGGAGGTCACAGGTGCTGGAGTACATCACTGACCACTCCTTAGTCTTGGCCACCTTCTGAAGAGGCTCTGCCTCCTGGGGAGACAGGATTTGCCTTCTCTACACCCTCCAGGAGGATGATCCTTTCTCTGCTGCACCTGCAGGCGACCAGCCTTGGTGTTCATTCCAGCCAAGACAGAGAATCCTCCAGGTGGGAAGGCACATCCAGCCACTCCCCCGGTGTGAACCCCAGGAGCTCAGACCTGGCTCTGACCGGGGGCTCCCACACCATGGAGCCACCCAGAGCTGCCGGGTTCAACTCCAAGGCTGCTCCATCGGCTCTTCCAAGAGCAGCAGATCAAGTCCGAGTGCTCCTGGCGTGTCCTAAGCCGTGTCTGTGACTCACGCTCTGATTACCTGCTGCTCTTGGCACCCTGCTCCAGCAGAGAGGTGTGAAGCGCTCCAGATAACACCCAGCCTTATTTTTAGTCTTGCCTGAAGTTCTGAAGTGGGCCATTTAGACTTGGGAAGTGCAGCCTCAGTCCCTGGGAAGCTCCTGGTGTGGTGGGACAGCCAGGGGTCTGTTTGGGCTGGTGGCATCAGGATGGTGCTCTCTGACACCTCTCCTTGAGCTGGGCTCCACCCCAGCTCACAGTAAACCCACGCCTGCCCCAATCCCTGCCCGGGCCCAGCAGCATCCCAGGAGGCCTCTCCTGGTTCCTCCAAAGACACCGAGGAGGAGCCACGGCAAACCCTGCAGTGACATTTGGCCAACAGACTTGGTGGCACAACCACAGAGCAGGGACAGGGGCCCATGCCCCTGGCTGGGATGTCCTTCCCACCTCCTGGCACCGTCCCCATCCAGGCCGGGCAGGTGGCAAGGGACACCGACCCAATGGGACCTGCAGGGACATGGCCTGCCAGTCTCAGCCAGTCACTTGTCACCTTTGCACCTGAAAATGCACCTCCAACTCACCTTCCACGTTCAACCTCCCCTTCAGCCCTGCCTCCCCCTCCTCACCTTCAGCCTCCCCTTCTGCCCCTGCTCTGACCTTGCACATCCATAGGCACCATTCCAGACGGGAATGCTCCAGCCTTCCTGCACGGGTTGGTGTTTGTTGGGCCTGGCTGGTCCGGGGGCAGGTCCTGGGCTGTAAATAATGCCCAGATTGGTACCTCTGGGTGCTCCAGGGAGCTCCCCGGGGGATGCAGACCCAGCCCTGAGGTGGCACCGCTGCCAGTGGGGCCACCACGTGTCCCCTGTGTTGTTCCAGGAGCTCCACAGACCCTGTGGGCCATGAAGTCATCTGGGCCCTTGGAGCAGGCTGCAGGGACATCATCTCCCTGCAGGTCGCACCTCTGCATCCCTGGTAAGGCACGGAATCACAGAATGGGTTGGGTGGGAAGGGACCCTAAAGCCCACCCAGTGCCACCCCTGCCACGGGCAGGGACACCTTCCACTGTCCCAGGGTGCTCCAAACCCCGTCCAGCCTGGCCTTGGATGCTTCCAGGGATGGAACTGTGTTAGGAGAAGGCCAAGCTGAGTTTGAGGGGCCCCACTGAGCTGGAAAGAAATTGGGTGCCAGAACCTGATTTGCTTAGGGAGGGTCTTCAGGGGATGAGCAGCAATCCTGGAGCCCAGTCCGGGAGACCAGGAGCTCAGCCCCATCCCTCCCTGGGAAAACTCAGAGCTGTTGGGTGTCTGCACCTCGCTGCTGAGCCGGGAATGTTTCCAGGGAGGCAGCTCACAGCGGAGATGAAAGGATCTGTGATGGGTCTGGGAGGTGGCACTGAACATCAAAGGCCTGTCTGAGCTCTCACTGCTCAGCGACAGAGCCCCGGAGGGCCTGGATGCTGTTGAAAGGGTGTCACTTCTTAGGGGGCGACTGCAGCTGCTCTCATTTTGGGAAAGCATTTTGGGGAGATGCTGGTGGAGTCTCATCTCCTCCCCACAAGGTCTGGGTGCTCAGGAGCTATGGCTCACACAGCAGGACACTCCTCTCCAGGCTCGGGAATGTCTCTGGGCTGTTCTGTCGGGGAGGTTCATGGCGGTGTCAGTACAGAGGGGAGGTGGCCAGCGGGCGAGGCTGGCTCTCAGGGCCCCGTGGCTCCTGTCTGCCCCGGGGAAGCAGCACGTGGCACGGCTTCTCCACCTGAGCCAGGGGTCCAGGCCCTGCTGCTGCTTTGATCGAGTTCAGGGCCTCATTTGGGTATCCAAGGTTGGAATCACAGAATCATGGAATGCTTTGGGCTGGAAGGGACCTTAAAGCCCATCTGGTGCCACCCCTGCCATGGCAGGGACACCTCCCACTGTCCCAGGCTGCTCCAAGCCCCATCCAGCCTGGCCTGGGACACTTCGAGCGATCCAGGGGCAGCCACAGCTGCTCCGGACAAGGTCTGGGGCACTGGGCACATGGAGCTGCCCTGTCCTGGTGGCAGCAGAGCCCCGGGTGGTGCTGACGTGGGGACACCTCCCCCAGGGTGACCCCCGGGCTGGTGGGGTGGGAGAGCTCCCGACCCCACATCCCCCCCAGAAATGCCCACGGGGGGGCTGAGCAGCCGTGCCACCCCCAGCTCTTGTCCCTCCTGTCCCCAGCCAGCAGCCGACGCGCTTCAGCAACCGCTGCCTGCAGATGATCGGGCGCTGCTGGCCCCACCTGCGGGCGCTCGGCGTCGGAGGGGCCGGCTGCGGCGTCCAGGGACTGGCGTCCTTAGGTAGGCAGCGCTCGGAGTCACGGCGTCACGGAACGGATCACTGGGCTTGGAAAGATCCCTGGTGCCACCGAGTCCAGCCTGTGCCCGATCCCCACCTTGTCCCCTGCCCGGAGCGCTGAGCGCCGCGTCCAGGCCCTCCTTGGACACCTCCGGGGGTGCGGACTCCAAACCTCCCCGGGCAGCCCCTCCCCGCTTCTCTCTGGGACAGGGAGAGGGCCCTTGCTGAAGGCAGGGGGATGCTCCATGGGGATCTCTGTGCAGAAGCCCACCCACTCCGAGTCCATGGGTGTCCCCTGCCCCTCCTTGTGCCATCCATCCCTCCCACCCCCCCCTTCCCATCGGCCGTCCTCGTCCCTTCCCTGTGGGACGCTGACAGGGGACGCTCTGTCCCTGCAGCTCGGAACTGCATGAGGCTCCAGGTGCTGGAGCTGGACCACGTGGCAGAGATCAACCAGGAGGTGGCTGCCGAGGTGTGTCGGGAGGGGCTGAAGGGGCTGGAGATGCTGGTGCTGACGTCCACCCCGGTGACCCCCAAAGCCCTGCTGCACTTCAACAGTGAGTAGCAATGCCAGGGCCATCAGCCCTCGACCTGATACCCAGATCCACGGAGCAGAGCGGCCTTCCAGCCCCATCCGCGGGAGCTGCCGACACTGGAAGGTGCTGGGAGCTCTGGTGGAAGGTGTCAAAGAGGGGATCCAACGTCCCCCACCAAGGATGGGCCAAGGAGAGCTGATCTTGCCTTGGGCCACAGGGAGGATGGAGACCCTCGCTCCTTGTTCCCCCCAGAGTAATCAAGACCTCAAAGCGTGTGACACACCTGAGGTTTGTGACAAACCTGAGTCTGGGGCCACAGCGTGTGCTGAAGTCATTTGCCAGGGCAGGAGGTTCGCAGCCTCGGGAGGGTCTGTCCTGGTGGTCACAGCTCAGGTGACTGTGGTGGGACTTTCTGGGAGCCCACACCTCTGGATGGCAGAGTCAGGGATTCCCGAGGAGCGGGAGAACACCACTCTGGGACAGGGCAGCCAGGGGCCATCTCACAGCCCCTGGGCCTCCCTGCAGAGGCTTTGGCCAGGTCTCCTCCATCTTCAGAGCGAGGATGCCCCACACGCAGAAGGCCTTGAGGAGCACAGGGTGGCATTTGGGGTCCCTGCTGGCCGTGGGGAGGCTGCCTGTCCCCAGGTGTGGAGATCCAGGTGGTGTCTGTGCCCCCAGGTGTGTGCCGGAACCTGAAGTCCATCGTCGTGCAGGTGGGGATTGTGGACTACTTCAAGGAGCCCCACAGCCCCGAGGCCAGGAAGATGTTTGAAGAGATGGTGAACAAACTCCAGGTAAAGGATCCCAGTCCCAGCTACCACGAGTGTCACCAGCCCTGTGTCCTTCCAGAGGCAGGACTGGAAATGTTCCCCCCTCTCCCTCCCTCACCCCGTGTCTTTCCTGAAGCAGGGATTGGAGATATCCCCTCCCTCCTTCCCTTGCCCCGTGTCCTTCCCATGGCAGGGATTCCCCTGTTCCTCCCTTGCCCCTTTCTTTCCCATGGCAGGGATTTGAGGTGTTCCCCCTCTGCCCCCGTCTCCCCATGGAGCAGTGGGACTGCTGGGTGCCCCCCAACCCCACTGTCTGTTCCTCTTCCAGGCCCTGAGGAAAAGGCCCGGCTTCTCCAAGATTTTACACATCAAGGTGGAAGAAGGCTGTTAGCCCTTCAGGGAACCCAAAGCACATTCCCTGCTCTGCCCGGCGAAGCCCGAGGCCCCTGAGACCAAGCCCAGCGTGGGCCGCTCCTCCACGGCCGGGGCCGGAGCAGGGACACCCCGGCTCGTGCACAAGGAACCCCAAATTCTCGCAGGCCTTCGGAACCGGCAGCCGGGGCCGTCCCGGGGCCGCTCGCGGGCGAGAAGGTGCTACTTAAGGACATTTTTTGGCTGCCCCGAGAGCCAGGGCCGTGCTCTTTCCCAGGAGGGAAGATGGCTTTGAACCCCTGCGGCTGCTCCACGCCAAGGATCCGTGTTTGGGGAATGGCTTTTCCGTCAAACTCTGTTTTGGGGGGTCTTTGAGCAGCTGAGGATGGCTCGGCCCATTCCGGGGGCTCTCGGCAGAGCGCTGGGCTCGGCGCCGCTGCACCCCCGGCCTCTCTGTGGGGTGAGGGAGGTGGGGTGGGAAGGGAAGGGGCCGTCCCTCCTGAGGAGACGGTGCCCAGCATTCCCGCAGGGTTTCTGCTCGTTTTCATTTTATATTTGGCAGAGGGGCACCCCAGCCTGGGGAAACACTCCCGGAAACCAGCAGCCATCACAGCACAAGCCCGAGAGCAGAGCTGCACCTCGGGGGCTTTGGGAGCCAGAGGACACCAGGAGAGATGGGCGCTCTTCCAGAGGCCTCCAGCCTCACTTCCTCTCCACCAAAGCCCTCCTGCCAAGGCAATAAACCATCTCCAAAATCCTCGTCCACCAGGAAACACAGGTCACGCTCCTGGCCCACCATCCACATCCAGACTCCGTCCAGGGTCTGTTGTTCCACATGGGGAGAGAGACTGGCACGGGACACCCACGTTTGCCATCCCATTGCCTTCTCAAGCAGCCTGAAGGAGAAACCCTGGCCAGATTATCCTGAAATTATCCTGGGGAAAGCACCAACCATCAGCCCTGGCTGACCCTTAACTGTGGCCACCATTTTCTAAGTCTGAGTTTTCTTCTGAGTGTCCTCTGCCTGCAAGGACGTCATCATCCCCAAAATATGCTTTTTCCATAGGAAAAGGCTTTGGAAAGGCATCCAGCAGGGTCAGGCATCTCCATCCTTGACCGTGGGGAGAAGGTACCAGGAGGTGCCCCTGGAACTGGGGACACCCATCAGAGCACTGCCAGCAGCGGGGACACGCCGGCCTTACCCACAGCCCTGCCCCGTGTCCTTGGACCCGACGGGCTGAGCGGAGAGCAAGCGACTGGGAAAGCGGAGCTGGGGCTTTTCCCTCCTCTCCGGAGCGGCGCTGGAGGTTTCGGTGCCTGTTGGCCGGCGTGGCTGTGAGGAGACTCCTCCCGGAGCATGAGCCCTCCGAGCCCTCCCGGAGCGATGGGCTCGCGTGGAGCGTCCCCCCAGGAGGGACCAGGCTGCAGATCCAGCACCACATTCCTCATCTGTGGCACTAGAGCTGCTGACCTCAGCTGGGGCTGCCAGACAGCCCGTGGAGGTCCCCAGAGGAAGGAAAATCACCCCCAAGTCGCTGAGGCTGGTGAGGCTCTGGAGGCAGCTCCTGCATCTCCAACCCCGCCTCAGGAGACCCTTCACCCACTCTTCATCCCATCTGCGATGTCTGCTTTGAAACAGAGTCAGGGTTTTGTGGCCATAACCCCCGTGGGAGGCACCTCTGCTCCCCCTCCCATGCAGCTTTCCAGGAGAAGGCTGTTCCCTGAATGCACAAAAGGTGGGAGCCCCGAAAATGCCTGCGAGAAACTCCTGCATCCCACCACGTCCCCACGGATGAGCTCCCTGGCACCGGGACCGGCTCCCTGCCGCGCCCACCACGGGTTTACCTCCACCCCGGGGAGGCTGGGACACTCCTAATCCAGGGGCAAGAGGAGCAAGGGATGCCCCGACCAGCAAAAAACCACCCAGCAAAGCTACAGCCCCCGGGGACCGTCCGGCCCCATCCAGGAGCGTGGCCCAGTGGAGATGTCACCACCACAGTGCAGGGACTTGCGAAATTCCCTCAAGAAACAAAGAACAGAAACAAAGTATGTATTTATTTCTATAAAGAGAAGAAGGAAGAAAAAAGGTTTTAAAGGAAAATTATATACTCAGCATGTTTATACACTCTATGCTTAAAGACTCTCGCGGCCCAGAGTCGTGGCCCAAGCCTGGAGGCGGCTGCTCCGGGTTTGCCGGTGCCTGGATCCTCTCCTGGCTCCTCGGGGCCGTGGGGAAGGTGAGGATGAGGTGATGGAAAGAGGGGAGGTGTTGAGGACTCTCAGACAAACCTTCTGTGCCAGTGGGGTCAGTGGCTGTGTGTGGTGGTGCTGGAGCGTGGGTGACTCTGTGACATCCCCATCCCTCCGCTGCCACCAGGGCTTTGGAAGTCACCGCAGGACCCTCGCCTGGATTCGGTGCTTTGGTGCATCCCCAAGACCAGATCAAACCGTCACTTCCCCTTGGGGCATTCCCAAAATATCCAGCTCAGCAAAGCCACCTTTTTACAAAAATCCTCAGATGACACAAGGCCTTGAGCAGGTTCAAGGATTAGAAGATGGGAAGTGGGGGTTTCTCCCTGTTTTGCTTGGGCTTGAATGGATTCCTTCCTCATCCTCCTCCTCCTCAGCTGGGGATGAAGGTGGCTGGCACAGCGTCAGGAGTGGTGGGAATGTGGGCCCTCCTGGTGGCTCCTAATTGCCCAGCTTGCTAACGAGCTCATTAACGGCTCTGAAATGTCAGACGGATCCTGCCCCTGCTGCTTTCCCTCCGTCCCGCCGGCGCGTGCCCCCCGAGGCCCCATTCCCGCGGGATGCTCCGGCCACGCTGCCCATGGCCGTGGATTCGCCGCCTCGGTCACGCAGCCTCAGCCCCATTTCCTCCGGAAGCAAAGGAAACACACGGAAATACCAAATTTCCCGGGAAAGCCTTGAAATCACACAGCATGTTCAGCTCAGCCCCTTTTGAGAAGTGCCAGAGGGGCTCTGCGATGACAATCCCCAGTAAAATCCATGGAGAGAGGATTGGGGTCACAGTGATGGCCAGAGCCGGCAGAGGCTGGATGGACAGTGGTTCCAAGCCTGGCGCCTGTAGGACCAGTTTTGGGGAGATTTATTCCTTTTCTAACGAGTTTTCCCAAAGTTTCCCCATGGCCGACATTCCCAACATTCCCCTTCGCTTGAGTTTGGGTGCTGGTCAGGGATTTCAAGAGGAACAACATCACCAAAGCCAGCTCGAGGGCCAAATCTATCCCAAATCCATGTTTTTGTGTCTCCCTCGTGTTGGATTTCACTCGTTATCCATCGCTCCGAGCCTCCAGGAGCCAGGAATGCTCTGGGGATCAGCTGCCTCCTCCTGCCTTATCCCTCTGGCTTGGGGGTCCAGGGTGTCAGGGATGGAGGGAAGTGGGAACTCCAGGCTGGCTCTGTCCAACGAGGATTTTAAACCTCTTTATCCCAGTTCTTGATGTGTGTCCTGGTCCCTAGTGCCACCAAGGGCACAGCCACGGCAGGGGCTTGTCTGGATCCTCCAAAAGAGCCTGGATTTAGGGAAAACACAAAACAAAACAAAACGACCAGGACAAGTGTCGGTAAAGGCTCCTAAAGTGGTTAACAAATGTTTTCCTTCAGCTTTTAGGGGAGGCCCCAGCCCAGGAGCTGGAGCATCACTCCAGCCTCATTTCGGGGTGAGAAACAGCAGGTTGGGGTGGAGCAAAAGCATTTGGGAATTGGTGCCAAATGAGAAAATGCTTTAAAATGGAAACGCTCCCAGGGAACGGGGAGATTTTGGGAAGCAGAGATGGTTTGTTGTGACTGAAGCATTGCAGGGTGTTGTGAGGTGGTGATGGACCTTCCCCGTGAGTGGGAGGCAAAATAATCCCTGGGGAGGGTGGGAGAGCAGCAAGGAAAAGGTGCTGCAGCAGCGAGGAGGGAAAACTGCCCAAAAGCAAGAAAAAAAATGGGATTTTCTAATGCAGCCTCGGGATTGAACCCCGCGGAGGGGAACGAGGCAGGTTGGGGCCGGGGACAAGTGGGTGCAATGGTGCGGGGCAGTTTTTGGGAAGGAAGGGATGACGCACAGTTGCTTCGAGATAATCAGAGGAGATAATCAGTGCAGAGAATAGAGATATAGGAATCCAGGCACTGGAATCATTCCCTACAGCCCCGGACGGCGGCGTTGGCTCCGTCAGCGGAGCCCGAGGGGCCCTGTACAGCGACCTCCCCTCCCCAGAGGTTCCCGTGGCCTCCCAAGTTATTTTTTTAACTCTATATAAATTTAGGTCTATTTTAGTCTTTCCGCAGCGATGTGCCAGTGTCTGGAGAACCAAACAGCCCTTTGTTCCCCCCATCCCGAGGTCCCTTGATGCTAAACCGGGCCCCTGGTGCGAGATCTGCCGGAGATGTTGTCCTGGGAAGGGGGAGCGCTGGGATGGGGGTGCAGCGGGGGCAGGGGAGGCTCCGGGGTTCGGCGGGAGCAGGGCCCAGCTCCAGCCAGGAGTCCGTGTTTTTAGCACTTTGGTTGGAACTCTCACCTGTAGACGCACTTTGATGTTGTTGCTTTGAAACTTTGGCAAGTGTAAACAATGTGTATTTAAAGAATTACAGAGAAACAACCCCCAGCGAAGCGTGTAAAGAGCTATTTTATGATTCAGTGTTGAATAAAGACTCTGGAGATCGAGCTGGGTTTTCACTCTCCCGGGGGTCACACTGGACCCACACCAGCACCACACTAGCGAGGCCAGTTGCTGTTCTGGGCTTACTGGAAGCATCCCGAATCCCTCTGCAGGTCTGTGGGCTCCACTGGTCTGGCATCATGGGGCACTGGGACAAGCTGGGACACAGGGACAGGGACAAAGTGGGATGCAGGAACCAAGTGGGACACGGGGGCAGCATGGGGAGAGCAGCGAGGGTGGGGAGCCCTGGCACAGGGTGCCCAGAGCAGCTGTGGCTGTCCCTGGATCCCTGGCAGTGCCCAAGGCCAGGCTGGACAGGGCTTGGAGCAGCCTGGGACAGTGGGAGGTGTCCCTGGATGATCTTTATACCCTTATATCTTCTAACCCAAACCATCCCATGATTCTACAACATTTCTTTCGCTGTCCTCCTTTGACTCTTCTAACCCACCACACCCAAGTCTCCCCATGTTCTCCCAGCACCATTTTCCTGTCAGAGTCCCCCCAAACGCCTGGATCCATCCCCAAAGCCCCTTGGAGCTGTCACGCAGCTGCTGCCCTGAACCCGCTTCCATGAAGCACAATGGAAAATGAAAATTGAGGAAAAGCCAATTACAATGTCACTGAGCAATACCGGAGAGCTCCGAGCACACAGACAGTGGTGCTCCACCCTAGAAGCACTCCTGGCACGTGCCTGCAGTCTGTCCTGCTCTCCAGCACAGCACCTGCTCTGAAACGGGGCAAAAACCAGCCCGAAAGGTTCATTTTTTAACTCCAGCCCTGAGCTGCCAACCACGTGGAACAAAGCGAAGAACAGAGGAAAGCCCGATCTGCCACTGAGACAAACTCGTTTTACTGTGTGGGAGCCTGGGCTCAAACGGCCCAGCGGGAAGGAAACAAAACCAAACCAGTATAAATAGGCCCAGAGGCCGTCCCAGCGCTGGCTGCAGCCCGGAGCAGGGCAGGCTCCGGAGCGGAACGGCCGGGCGGGCCCGGGGAGCGGTGCCGGGGAGCGCCGGGCAGGGCAGGGCAGG